>JAWPHD010013997.1:0-64281 GCA_037043455.1 Cyrtodaria siliqua
TTCATTGTAACACATCTCAATCCCATCTTCGAGATTCTACAACCGTCTTCATTGTAATACATCTCAAACGCATCTTCCAGATTCTACAACAGTCTTCATTGTAATACATCTCGAACGCATCTTCCAGATTCTACAACCGTCGTCATTGTAATACATCTCAAACGCATATTCCAGATTCTACAACCGTCTTCATTGTAATACATCTCAACCCCATCTTCCAGATTCTACAACAGTCTTCATTGTAATACATCTCGAACCCATCTTCCAGATTCTACAACCGTCTTCATTGTAACACATCTCAAACCCATCTTTCAGATTCCCGCTGCGGGTTCGAACCCCACTGGGAGCTCGACTTGTCAAGTAAGAAGTATTGATTCTTACGGATGGCGGGAGGCATACAGTACTACTGGTTCTAACCAGGAAATATGGGATTGTCTACCTCTACCACGAAATAATCGACCGTCATATATGGCCTAACATGTGCCGATTCTACATCCATCTTCTGAAACGACAAAGCATAAAGCTTGATTGTATCGCCCCGGTGTCAGTTTTGCATAAAATCGAACGTCATATATAGCCTAAAATGTGCTGAAATGACGTTAAACGGGACACAGCCAATCAACCAACTATGGCGGCCTAACATGTGTAAAAATGACGTAAAACGCCAGACAAACAAACCAGCAAATATTCCAGATTCTACATCCATTTTGATTGTAATACATATTCACCCGTCTTCCAGATTCTACAACCGACATCATTGTAATAAATCTCCAGTCCATCTTCCAGATGTTATATCCGATTTCAATGTTTACATCTCCAGCCCAACTTCCAGATTCTACATCATATATAGACCAAAACGTGCTAAAATGACAAACCATTCCAGATTCTTCATCGTAATTAAGCCTGTCTTCCAGAATATACATCCGCCTTCATAGGAAAAAAATGGTGGTCTGCATCTGCCACTTAAAATGACTGATTTATTTAATTTATTCAATGTTCTGAAAATGACGAAATACACCATTCAACTAACCAACCAACCTGTCTTCCAGATTCTATCCCCGTCTTCGTTGTAATATATCTCCAGCCCATGTTCCAGATTCTACAACCGTTTTTTAGCTCGACTATTCGAAGAATAAGAGAGCTTATGTAATCACCCCGGGGTCGACGTCGGCGTCGGCGTCGGCGTTGGCGTTGGCGTCGGCGTCGGCGTCCCACATCAAGGTTTGCGTGCAAGCTGTGTTTACAAGTCTATATCTCTTACATTTCTTATCCTAGCACAACCAAATTTGTTCATGGCCTTCCTTATAGCATTATCTTAAGGGCTGCATTCCAATGGAACCTAAATTATGATGTGTCCCATTTCACATCAAATTTTGCGTGTAAGCTGTGTTTACAAGTCTATATCTCTTACATTTCTTGTCCTAGCTGAACTAAATTTTGGAATTGGTTTCCTTATAGTACGTTGTAAAGGGTTGGATAAGTAATTTTGTCTTCTGCAAATTCTGGGCTCCCATGGAACCCAAATTGTGATGGCCCATAAAATGTGCAATAAAGGCAGATCTAGGTTTGCATGTAAGCATGTATATATCTATAATTTTGGTTTGGGATTTGTTATAGCATACTTCACCCATATTGGGGCATGGGCTCCCTTCTCCCCACCCCCACCCCCACACCCCACTCCCCTCCACAGCTTTTTTATTTTATTTTTATTTACATATTTGTGTGTTGTTTTAGTCAATTCTTACACATATATGTTGCCCCCCGCCTCTCACCCCCCACCCACAGTTTTTTTTTACATATTTCTGTGTTGCTTTTGTCAATTCTTACACATATATGTTGCCCCCTCCCCGCCGCCACCCTCCCCCCACGCCTCTCCCCCCCCCCCCCCCACACTTGAATTTTTTTTTTTTTTACATATTTCTTTGTTGTTTTAGTAAATTCTTACACATATGTGTTGCCGTCCCCTGCCACCACCAACCCCCCTGCACCCCCCCCCCCCCCCCGCCCCACCACACCTGGTTGAATTTTTTTTTTTTTTTACATATTTCTTTGTTGTTTTAGTCAATTCTTACACATATATGTTGCTCCTCCCCCCACACCCCACAACCCACTCCCGCCTCTCACCCCTGCTCCCCACCACCCCTGCTCCCCACCCTACTGGAAACATTTTTTTTTTACATATTTCTGTTTTGCTTTTGTCAATTCTTACACATATATGTTGCCCCTCCCCGCCCCCTCCCCCTCCCCCCGCCTCTCCCCCCTCACCACTCCCCCCTCACACTTGAAACTTTTTTCTTTTTTTTACATATTTCTTTGTTGTTTTAGTCAAATCTTACACATATATGTTGACATCCCCACTCCCGCCCCCCCCCCCCCCCCCACCCCTCCCACCCCTGTTGAACTTTTGTTTTTGAAACATATTTCTTTATTGTTTTAGTCAATTCTTACACATATATGTTGACATCCCCACTCCCGCCCCCCCCCCCCACCCCTCCCACCCCTGTTGAACTTTTGTTTTTGAAACATATTTCTTTATTGTTTTAGTCAATTCTTACACATATATGTTGCCCCTCCCCTCCACCCCCACAAACCACTCCCGCCTCTCAACCCCGCTCCCCACCACCCCACACCTACTTGAAACTATCCCCCATCCCACTCTCGTCTCTCATCCCAGCTTCCCCCCCCCCCCCACCACCAAAACACACACACACACGCACACATTTTTTTTTTAACATATTTTCGTGTTTTTTGGTAAATTCTTACATATAGCTAACTTGCCCCCCCACACACACAAACCCAATCTAATTTTTTTTTTTTTAAATATATTTTTATGTTTTGGTCAATTCTTACATAACTTCTTACACATTATGTTGCCCTCACCACCCCCACTCCCCCCCACCAACCACCCCGCCTCTCTACCACCCCCATCCCGCACCGCACTCAAAACTCGGAATTTTTAAAAAAAAAAATTTTTTTACATATTTCTTCTGTGTAGTTTTGATCAATTCTTACACATAGTTATGTTGTGCTCCCAATCCCAACCCACATTGTTGTAGCCTGATTTTTGTTTTCTGATGTTATATACTAGCTATAAATTTATTATTCTCTGAAAAATCGAATAGTCGAGCTGCGCTGTTCTCCGACAGCTCGTGTCTTGTAATGCATCTACAGCCTGTCTTCCAGATTATACATCCGTCTTCCCTGGAAAAAGTCGGTGGTCTGCGTCCACCACTTAAAAATCGACTATCAGATATAGCCTAAAATATGCTGAAAATGACGAATACAACCAGCCAGCCAGCCCAGCGAACCAGCCAGGCCCAGCCAGCCAGCCAGCTAAGGGTGTCGGGAAGCGCACTCACTTTTCATCAATTCCACCCGCGTTAGTTGCCTCGTCTCGGATTTGTTATAGAGAGTCGCCCTCCCGGATACGTGGGTTTTCCCCGGGTACTCCGGTTTCCTCCCACATATGACAGTGCACTGTCATGTCATCCGTGCTATATCGTCCATGAGAAGCCGGAATGGTTGGTAAATGGTTGTGATATAAAACGTTATGAATTACGCTTTATATAACAACAAGTCCTAGTCACACCTCCTCGTGGTACCAACTGGAAACTATGGATTCTCAAATCAGAAAATCTATAGGCTAAGGTGACAGGTCGCAATTCAAATACACATTAATTATCTATTAAATATATATTTGTTTCATCATACATATATATATGAGTTTAAAAAAAACACTTAATATGTTGTCACAGTGTGTGCAAAAATAACTTGTTATCCCCGAGCAAAATGCAAAAACTCCTTGTGAAAAGCTTTGTGAAAATGTCCCAAAAGGGTCCACCCTGAGTACCCTGTCAAACCAGGAACTTCGCCCACTTGTTTATTTTCTAGTTGTAGTTGTCTGCACGATACTCGTGATATTAACCGTCACAATCTATCTCTCATGGACATCGAATTGTGCGTTGATAAGGTCCGCCCAGCACCCTGTCAAACCACTAAGTTCTCCCAATTGTTTCTTTTGTACTGTCTGCGCGATACTCGTGAAATCAAGTCGCAACATTCTACATCAAAATAATTATCATGTAACTTAGGCCTAAATGAATTAATTTAAAACGATAATATGAACGGTATGAAAGAGTATACATATAACCTAAAATTCATGAAATTCAATCACAGACCTTTCGGGCTTCAGGGGGCTTGGTTCCTGACAACCTAACCAATGGATAACTGCCCTTGGAACCCCATCTCACACTAGACTTCCATTGGACCATGACAGTTATTCATTTTTGAGGAATATATGGTACAATAATAGCGTTTTACAACTTATATTTGTTGGAATTGAGGTGGATTTGGGGGATTTGAGGAAGATTTTGTGTTTCATGACACCCTCACAATACAGTTGGGGAGGCTAATGTTCGACGAAAGCCCAATTTACCTGCAACAGTTTCTTTCCCATCCACATTACAGGTAATTTGTTCTCCATCTGTTTTGCTTGTTTATTCACCATCCGCCTCGGGGCATAATTAACGACCATACATAGTTCCGATCTGTTAATCAAGCATATATCCATCAGAGATTTGAGACAAAATAACGAACACTATAACCTGTACCAAAGACGTGTTGTCCAACAAAACACAACGGATGGCGGGAGGTGTACAGTACTGGTTCTACCCAGGAAAAATGGGTGGTCTGCCTCCACCACAAAAAAAATCGACCGTCATATATAACCTTACATGTGTTAAAAATGACGTAAAACACATACAAACAAACACGTGGCTAATGTTTGTGGAAACTTAACCCATGAACAATAGAGGGCGCAGCTGGAAACTGCATTTCAAAACTATGAATCCTTTAGGTACCCTTTGACAGTCAATCAACCTCTGTGGCATGCTAACTCGCTTGTAACATAGCCTACAAGTTGAACAGCTGAGTACAAGTCTGTATCAGTCATTAATCAGGCAACCTTAGTACAAAAGGACCTGAGGGTTCGAGTTAGAAGGAATCTAACTTTAATTACATCTCTGAATCATACACGTCGCATGTATTTACAACTTTTGGTTTATTTTGATTTTATGGCGTCTTCTTTTAACATCGAGCTCAGTGACCAACTGTATAGTGCTGCCACACTGTTAACATGTTTGACGGTATAGATATAACCGTTATTATCTTACAGGTACTATAGATATAACCCGTTGTCATCTTACAGGTACTATAGATATAACCCGTTATCATTTTAAAGGTACTATAGATATAACCCATTATCATCTTACAGGTACTATAGATATAACCCGTTATCATCTTACGGGTACTATAGATATAACCCGTTATCATCTTACAGGTACTATAGATATAACCCGTTATCATTTTACAGGTACTATAGATATAACCCGTTATCATTTTACAGGTACTATAGATATAACCCGTTATCATCTTACAGGTACTATAGATATAACCCGTTATCATTTTACAGGTACTATAGATGTAACCCGTTATCATCTTACAGGTTCTATAGATATAACCCGTTATCATTTTACAGGTACTATAGATGTAACCCGTTATCATCTTACAGGTACTATAGATATAACCCGTTATCATTTTACAGGTACTATAGATGTAACCCGTTATCATCTTACAGGTACTATAGATATAACCCGTTATCATCTTACAGGTACTATAGATATAACCCGTTATCATCTTACGGGTACTATAGATATAACCCGTTATCATTTTACAGGTTCTTTGTCCTAATTGGCTCTGTTTGGTCCTGGCTCTCGAGTTTATGGGACTACGTGGACGGCTAGGTATCTCTGTGATGTTATTATGTGTATAATCAAATGTGTAAAACACGAAACACACAGCAAATCATGAAGTATTAGCAAGCTTTCAAAACTGCATCTAGATTTATTAATCTATTTAAACCTGCTTGCGTATAATTAAATAAAAGGTACTAACATTAGAAGTCATTTGAAATATTTTACCTACGCCTCAATGTATAATTAGCAAATAGTAATATGCAAAAACAATTTGTTATGAATTATTCATATAATTATTACCGGTAATAATAATTTGTGGACAGCCACCTAGAAATAAATATTTTACAGCCAAAATATATTTTTGATAGTGGCTTTCCCATGTAAATTCATTGTTGACTGGCAGCAGAACATTTGAAAATCTCAAATTCATTTACTTTAGTTAGCTAAACATTACTTTCAGGATGTCTTAATTTAAATTTATTAAACACATAAAAAAACATTTTTGGATAGAAATTCTAAAAAACAAACAATGGACGGTGTCTAATGGTAGAGAGTCGGTCTACCATACGAGAGGTCGTGGGTTCAATCCAAAATCTAACTGTTGATGGAACAGAATTTTGCATTGAAACTGCTCTATCAAAAACAATGTTTGAAAAGTGACGTATTCGAGATAGTTGAAGGTACTCAGAATGTCATTTTCTGTGATATTCAACCTATTTATACGTACTTCTTAAATTGTCTGATTTTTTTTCAGAAACAGGCGCCCCAAACAGTAGGTGATTACCAGATGTTATTGACCATGCAGTTTCCTACGTGCTTATCATCATCACCGTCGTCGCATATTTAAACTGTATTCTTATATATCTATCTGGTCCACAAATGTAACTATTCTTATATACCTATCTGCTTCACAAATGTAACTGTATTCTTAAACATCTATCTGCTTCACACATGTAACGGTATTCTTAAATACCCATCAGCTTCACAACTGTAACTGTATTCTTAAATACCTATCTGCTTCACAAATCAATGTAACTGTATTCTTAAATACCTATCTGCTTCACAACTGTAACTGTATTCTTAAATACCTATCTGCTTCACAACTGTAACTGTATTCTTAAATACCTATCTGCTTCACAAATGTAACTGTTTTCTTATATACCTATCTGGTTCACAAATACGCATATCTGGATCACAAACGCAACTGTATTCTTATATATCTATCTGGTTCACAACTGTAACTGTCGCATTCTGCATTCTGTAACGAGTAGCGACCCTAATCTTAGCTGTGAGAATCATAGCTCTTATGATTTATATTCTGACTATATAGCTAGGACTCCTTCCCTTCGGAATATAGGAAGAGTATGCGACACGAATCCAGTTCGCACTTCCGACGAGGTTTCTGAAGACATAGCACAATGCGGCATAAACAACCGCCGTACTTGCCTACACCCGTGCATTATAATAACGTGCACTCATCACTGCTAAAATTGTTATGTTGCAACACACTGGCATAGGAAATGCTACAATAAGAAAAAATAATGTTTTTTATCCTATGTATATAGTGTTGTTCCTCCTACACCATTCCTTTAAAAGGAGTACATCAAGATTTTTCTAGAAATATCTTACATTATAAAAATGTTCCAATTCATGATAAAACACTTATATCCATCAAAATATGATGTTCGAACCATATTGTTAAGGTTTAAACTTCGAATACACCATATAGCTAGGACGGAATCGGGCATACAATGCTGAAATTAACCCTGGTGCGTAACATAGGATAGCACGTTTTACTGTACAGAATGAATTTCCTTCTAACTAAGGGGTCATTTTTAGGATCATTCATTATGTTTAGGCGCTTTAAAATAGAAAATATCATTATTTGTCAATTTTAAGTCGGACCCCTAGACCACTTTGAAAAGCCTGATGTACTCCCTTTAATGAGTGGCAGTTAACGTCATAAGTCCCAAAAGTAACGCGTTAGAAAAAGTAACGTGTAACCCCTAAATCACTAACACACTACTCTTGATTTTCTATTTTCTAACGTGTTAGAAACGAGATTTCCCCTATATATTCAACAGAAAGGTAACGATAATTCAACATTTTCTAACGCGTTAAGACGTATAAAAAAAGTAACACATTAGTATTTACACGTTTAATCAAAATCAAAGAGTAATGCGTCTCCTGTTAAGCAGTTTTCGCATTCTAGAAGTAACGCGTCAGAAATATATCCGTAACGCGTGTAACGTGTTACTTGTTAAATAAAATCAAGTTTACAAACACTGAAACAATGGCTTACCGCGCTTTTTAAGTCTTCGCTCCAGCTAATAGTGATCTTATCAAGTCTGCGATAAGCAAATTATTTAAATGTTACTTCCATACAAATAGGACAGTTTCACCGTATATCGGTGAAGAATGCATTTAGACTCTGTGGGTCAGGGTTCCTAAAGGGTTCTTAAAAATATAAAGCATTCATTTTTCCCTTGATAGTTGAACTCCTGCAATATCTTACTGCCACCAACCTTAAACCCATCTTTGGTAAAAAGCTATTGCGCAAATTAATTGTCATAACCAAGGGCAATAACTCTATAATGCATGCATTGATTATGCAAAAAGCCTGTCTGTTTATATCCAGTAGACGGACAGATACAACAGTAAACTACATATTTAAAGCTTTATATTGAAGGAAAAGGTACGGTTTGATTGTGGTAAGAAAGAATTGTAAAAGGAAAACTATGTTATAAGCTTGTTTTTTCTTTATTTCCATATAATACTTTAACTTCCGTTTACATACATGTACAAACAAACAATTAGCATGCTTTATATAACAGAATATGGAAGATGAATTAAATTGAATTGGGCTTTAAGGCGCACCAACACATGAAAGGTTATATGGCGCCTAACATGAATGAACATGCCAGGCTCAGCCTCCATTTACATGAAGATAACATGTGGAGAATGGGCTTTGAACCTTTTAACCTGCAGAACTACAGAGTTGCTGAAAATGCTAGGGTAGTCATTCCATATACGATGGAGCCACGTTTCCACGTGTGTCAGAGAAATCTGGAAAAAGTAATGATGTCCTTTCAAATAATACAATAAAAAAAATATATATATGTAAAGTACTGAATGAAATGTTGTTTCCATGGAAATGCAACAACCAATTAAAATTATCAAGTTATATAATTTATACTAAAAGGAAAAGAAACGCCACTCGGACATTTTCGCTATATAATGTATAAAAGTCTAACATACCCACATACCATTCGATTAACAACAGTATATTATTACACATACACTATATAGCGGAAACTCCCAAATTGCGTTTCTGTTTTACCCAAAGATCACTAGTTTTAATGATATGTGAAGAATGTTTCAAGAAGACTGCTTGAATGGTTTTATAGATCAGTTCTGAAAATAAAATATTGACAAAAAAAAATCTACTTCTTTACCATTAAATGCCATCAATGTTAGAAAGTTCTATACATCAAAAGGCACCAAGATAACACTAGTCTGCAAGACAACTTGAATGGTTGAATGAACATTTAGATAAATTGAAACACAAAACCATAATAAGTTAAAATTCTGTTCTCTATATCTAAAGGCACAACAAAACCACTACGTTGATATCTTAGGTTACTATTAAAAAGCTATATTGAACGTGTTTCACTAAGCTGGTCCTTATGTTCTATTCAGTTTAAAGGGACATATAGCAATCTTGAATTTCTTAAAACTCGCGGCGTCCCAGTAGTTTCCTTTATAATTTGCATTTTTAAAATCAAATTAATTATTTAAATAGTTCAAAACAAATTGTTTTTGAAAATTACTGTTTATTATAATGCGCCAAAAATATAGTAAATTCTACATGGTAATATAACAAAGACATTTTGAAAACCCAAAATTATATTTAAATATATACAAGCAGGTTTAAAATTGTAATGGATTAATGGATTAATGGATTAATGGATTAATAAATCGAGGTGCTAATTGTAATGTTTGATAAATTTCAGATTGCCACGTGCCTCTTTAATTTCTAAAAAAAAAATATATTTTGTCTTCACATGCTCAGAAAAACATAACTTTTTGTTTGATATATACTAATAAATCGCATGCATTGGATTGGGTTTTAAGGCGCACCAACACATGAAAGGTTATATGGTGCCTAACAGGAAGGAACGTGCCAGGCTCATCCTCCATTTACATCAAGGTAAAATATGGAGAATGGGCCTAGAACCGTCTATCCTGTTCATAAACTACAGAGTTGCTGCAAATTCTATAGTAGACACTCCATTTACGATGGAGCCATGTTTCCACGTCATGATAAAGTCCTTGAATGAGCATGATACAAAATGGCATAATGAGTATGAATGGTGGGGTTAATAAATTAAAAGTATTATTTCATATCTGGCTTTTAAGGCATTGATAGTGATGTACATTTTTACTGAAGTATGTTTACAACTGACAGCGAAATATGAAGATATTAGAAACAACATACTTGCGCAAAGAAAACATCATATATCGATGATCATATATCGTCTTAATTAAGATGACTATTGACTCTACTGCTGCTACTGCCAGCAGTAGCAGTACTGCTGGCAGTAGTTAGCAGTAGCAGTAACAGTAGCAATAGCAGTAGCAAACATATGATGGTTGCGAAAGATGCGAAAGGGGTTGTCTGCTAAACATGATGGTTGGAAAGTAGAAACAACATACTGCCCAAAGAAAACACTTGCGATGAATATACCTACTGAGATGGTGCTCTACTGCTGGCAGTAACTACTGCTACTGCTGCTACTGCTACTGCCAACTTCATGTTCATCGAGCGGAGAATATCTAAGCGTAATTAGAATATCAGACCCTTTATCACGCTACGATACTCTACACTACTAAGGCCTATATATCGAGCGGAGAGTATCTAAGCGTAATTAGGATACCAGACACTTTATCACGCTACGATACTCTACACTACTAAGGCCTATATATCGAGCGGAGAGTATTTAAGCGTAATTAGGATATGATTTTAATGAGACGATCTAGACTAATGGATCTATTTTGTTGATAAAAATAGAGCAGAGATCACTAACACTAAGGAAATCCCAAGATGTTTTGTAGACAAAAAGTTGCAGTTAGTTAGAGAAAGGACACAACTGTGATGTTGTAAACGTTTTAATCACAGTACACGTTGTTGAAGTTCCTCTGAAAAATTGAGCCAGTTCAGTACTGTATTTAACGTAAAGAGTTAGTTTAGTACTGTATTTAACGTAAAGAGTTTTTAAAAATGTTGTATCCTAAGTTTGCGCCAAACGCGTACTCTGTCAATAATGAAACTCGGCAGGAATACTATTTGCTGTGTTAAAGAGAGAGAGAAAGAGAGAGAGAGAGACTGGCGGGCGGGCGGGCGGGCGGACAGTCAGACGGACGGGAAGACATGCACAGATTAAAATGGACAATAATTAACACAAAGAACTGGTTCACAGACGGACGCATTGACAGACGAACAATAATTATGTAGTTTTTGTTGTGTTTTTTAAGATGGATTATGATTGATGTTTTAGAATGTAAGAAAGGTAACTCATCTCGTAACAATTCGTTGAGTATTGAATAGTTTACCTCCCCTGAATTAACTCTTGTCGAAGCGTGGGGAGTGGCGGATACCTTGTTCGCCGCCATGTAGGTCAATACAGGCCAAATAGATTCTTTAAATTTAATTTTTGTTTTCGTATCAAACGTTTACCGCACGAGAAGTGTTTTTATATACAGGGTGGAGGCCACTAAATGGCAAAAAGTACGTCTGCTTTTTTTTCTGACCAAGGGTAGGTAGGTAGTTAGGTAGGTAAGTAGGTATTTTGAAGACATATTTTTTGTTTGTTTTGTTTATAAAAGAATCTTTGTGTGAGGAAGCTATCCAGCTGGCTTGCGGAACGTCGGTGGTTCTACCCAGGTGCCCGCCCGTACACGAAAATTGCCCGGAGGGGCACCTGGGGTCTTCCTCCACCAGTGGAAGCTGGAAAGTCGCCATATTACCTTAGCTGTTGGTGCGACTATAAAAATCCAATTCAATTCCAGTTGTTTATAAAAGTAAATATATATATATGTAAAGTATATATAGGAAACCGTAAACCAAAAATTGTTAGTCGATCCTATAAATAGATAACTAGTGGGTAACGCAGAGCATCAGTCCCTGTATACTATTTTTTTAAGACGATAGGAAGTGCTCGAATCTTGGATACAACCTTGTGTTTCTACTTCATTTATTTCCCATGTCTTCCACACATAACGTGATACATGTCTTCCTCTCGGCAGCTAATCGATCTCAGAATTTGAGAACAAAATCAAGAAAACATGCTGAAATATAAGTTGTAATTATACACGCTTTAGAATAATAACAAACACGAATTTGATAGTGTTTCAAACGAAACGCCAGTTTAGTGTGGTGAATCCTGGCATTCCTGGTTTTGTTTCGTCGATTGTTTTACAGTTCTCTTGCCATGTTTTGTTTCATGAACATGTTTATTTTTATTTAAATCGAAATCATTACACAACAATAGATATTTACAATTCAAACATTGGAATATCTGTGAAAAGCAAAAATAAGATTTTATTGGATGACGTAGAAAACTTTGAACAGGTACATTAATCCACAGGTAAATGTATTTATCAATTATCTGGCAATAGCTGTGCAGCTATACAAGTCAGATTTACCTAAATTCCCCGTGCAGTCACACAGTGGTAAAAGTAGTATCTACGTCATGCAAATAATACTTTTTGTTACATACAACCTAATGGCGGATTTAAATATATGTTGTTCTCCGGGACTATCAAGAAATGTTCATATGATGTTTAAGAGTTAAATTTGTTAATTGATAATACTACAAAAAGGGTGGCCATTCATCTTTAAAGAAACTTGAACCAGCTACCATTAACGTTGCTATCTCGCCAATAACAGCCGACTTTTACAACATTTGTACACCGTTTCTAAACCTACTGATGACGAGGTATATATATAACTGACATATTTTGGAAATTCAAACTCTATAAGCACACTATAAACGGCTTTAACCAGCCAAGGCCAAAATCCAAAACTGAAGCGTCGAATTAATGAAACCAACTTATAATTCATTTTACGAATATTTAATCACGGGTATTTTAAAAATCGGTGCATATAAACCTATACTTTTATTCGGCACATATATATTATTAGATCTGAACACCGGGACAAAGTTTCGATAAACGGTTTTGTGGAGTATTTTTTCCGTTATTTTGCGGGTTAGTTTCTTTAATGTGGTTCTCGGCATTCGTAATGATGTTTCATTGTGGGCGAAAACGATAACATGTTCCCGCCCATCTTCACTATGTCATCTCCATTTACGGTTTAAAAAGTAGGGTTACCTCTAAGTAGCGGAATAAAATGGGGTTTACACAGCACATGTACAGTTATGTAATCTCAGAGGAAACTGATATAAAGGAGGATGATAACAATATGACATGCCACCGCCAGAGGGCTCTGTCCCACACGGGACATGGAACACAAGGCCCTATCCATAGAGCTACCGCGTCCGCTTTCCTATATATGAACATCTGCGGTATAGAACTCCGTCTTATATATTGAACAATCGCCTGATATGATTATCTCACGGCTAAATTGATTCCCAGGAACGATAATTAACTTTCTGGAGTCATCCATTATTGATGGGGATGATCTGGTTTCTGACGGGCCTTCCCTAGATGGAAAAACAAGTGATTTAAAGTTGCCATACCTTGGAGCGTTGGCGAGCCTTAATTAATTGACATCTGGTAACGGGAGACGCTTGCCGAACATATCTTTATATATCTGTAGAATATTAACGAAAGACTAACAAAAAACAAAACGATGAAAAAACGTCTATAATACCGTTACAGTCAAGTAATGTTAACGCCTAAAGTACCGTTACAATCAAATAATGCTTACGCCTACAATAAGTAATGTTAACGCCTACAATACCGCTTCAATAAGTAATGTTAACTCCTACACTAAAATTATCATTCCCATTAATATGTGCCGAATAAAAGTAGTTTTATATGACCGATTTTTAAAATACCCGCGATTGAATATGCGTAAAATGAATTATGAGGGTGGTTACTCTTAATTCGACGCTTCAGTTTTGGAGTTTGGCCTTGGCTGGTTAATGCCGTTTATATTGTTACAGTGAAGTGATTTAACGCCCACAATACCGCTACAGTGAAGTAGTGTTAACGCCCACAATACCGTTGCTGTGAAGTAATGTTAACGCCCATAATACCGTTACACTGAAGTAGTGTTAACGCCCACAATACCGTTACAGTGAAGTAATGTTAACGCCGTAGTGTTAACACCCACACTACCGTTACAGTGAAGTAGTGTTAACGCCCACAATACCGTTACAGTGAAGTAGTGTTAACGCCCACACTACCGTTACAGTGAAGTAATGTTAACGCCCACACTACCGTTACGGTGAAGTAGTGTTAACGCCCATAATACCGTTACAGTGAAGTAGTGTTAACGCCCACAATGCCGTTACAGTGAAGTAATGTTAACGCCCACAATACCGTTACAGTGAAGTAGTGTTAACGCCCATAATACCGTTACAGTGAAGTAGTGTTAACGCCCACAATGCCGTTACAGTGAAGTAATGTTAACGCCCACAATACCGTTACAGTGAAGTAGTGTTAACGCCCACACTACCATTACGGTGAAGTAGTGTTAACGCCCACAATGCCGTTACAGTGAAGTAATGTTAACGCCCACACTACCGTTACGGTGAAGTAGTGTTAACGCCCATAATACCGTTACAGTGAAGTAGTGTTAACGCCCACAATGCCGTTATAGTGAAGTAATGTTAACGCCCACACTACCGTTACGGTGAAGTAGTGTTAACGCACACAATACCGTTGCAGTGAAGTAATGTTAACACCCACAATACCGTTACAGTGAAGTAAACAATACCGTTACAGTGAAGTAATGTTTACGCCTTCAGCACCCTTACAGTCTTGCTATGTTAACACCTAAAATACTGTTACAGTTTAAAATGATAACGCCTACAATTTTGTCACAGACGCCTACAATATCGTTACAGTGAACATTTTCTAGAGAGGCAGCTCTATTGACGTGGAAGCAGTTAAATTTGATTTAAATTCTGCCAGGGCTGAATCGATCCCTTAGATCAATAAGCCAGGGTGCCTACCATTACACTAAGGCAGCACCCGCCAAACTACCGTCGCGAAAGTGAAACGGAATTTCGGTAAAATTGCTCGTCAGTGAACAGCGTTCTGCTGCATAATTTAGTGTCTGTGTTTTAAAGGAACTGAAGGCGATATGAAAGAAGTGTGGGTGTCAATTCAAATACAAAAAAAAACATCACAATGTGCTTCAGTTTCATATAAAATATGCATTTGCGCTTTAGTTTGATTGTTTGTATGGTGTTTTACGTCATTTTCAACACATGTAAGGTTATATATTATGACGGTCGTTGTGGTGGAGGCAGACTACCTACTTTTCCTGGGTAGAACCAGTACTGTACACCTCCCGCCATCCGTAAGAATCGACACTTCCTCACTTACAAATCGAGCTCACAGTGGGATTACAACCCGCAGCGGTGAGAGGCGAAGGTTTACACCGCAACGTCGTTAACCATTCGGCCACGGAGACGCTAAATATGCATATGCGTCCGACTGGGACACATACATATGGCAGTCGCTACATTTATTGTTTATACACAAGTTTAAGGTTAGACAACTGGACGCCTCGGGGATTTTTTGTTGCTAAATCATAAATAGTAATTCAAAATTGATTTCATTCATTTATGTAATTCAACTACACTGTTTCTCGATCAAAAACAAACTATTTGTGTAGCATGATCGGTGACATTCCCTTTGTATTTACACAGTTGTAAATCATTTAATTGAAAATAACACCTTTCAGAATAAATGGTGTATTCTAACTACCAGTTATCGGAAGTTAGAGTATGGTAGACAGGTGAAATGGACATGCTACAAAACAAATAGAGTATGGCCTCAACTCGTTGGTTGATTTAAACACCTCGATGTGCTCGCCCATCTCGATGTTTAAATCAACCAACTACTCCATCTATTACAAATCACTGGCGAATTTAGCTAGTTTTCCAAATCGAAAAGAAATCTTAATCAATAACTTTAAATCGGACAAGATTGACGTGCGCATTGAATACGAAACTGAAGCTCACTATGATGGCTGTATTTGTATTTGGATCGGCTCCTTAATTCTTTAAGATTTCCGTCAATCCTTTTAAACCCTCACAATCTTTCTTAATGCAATGATATAGCAATATAATCAGTTAAATAGATGTATTTGATAAGAACACGAACATATATACTACTATGCGTTTATCTATCTGATTACCAAAAACGTTAGCCTTTCACCGCTGCGGGTTCGAATCACACTGGTAGCTCGACTGGTAAGTGAGAAAGTGTCGATTCTTACGGATGGCGGGAGGTGTACAGTACTGGTTCTACCCAGGACAAGCGGGCTGTCTGCCTCCACCACAAAAAATCGACCGTCATATATAACATTACTTGTGTTGAAAATGACGTAAAACACCATACAAACAAACAAACAAACAAACTGATTACCAAAAATGAGAAACTACGTGTATACACTTCGTTCTGAATGCGATCTAGTTGGTACATCCGCCGAACGGAACAGAGTCGCAAGCCAATAGTTTCCTCACATACAGAGTCGCAAGCCAAGTGGATAGTTTCCTCACATACAGGTCGCAAGCCAAGTGGATAGTTTCCTCACATACAGAGTCGCAAGCCAAGTGGACAGTTTCCACACATACAGAGTCGCAAGCCAAGTGGACAATTTCCTCCCATACAGAGTCGCAAGCCAAGTGGACAGTTTCCACACATGCAGAGTCGCAAGCCAAGTGGACAGATTCCACACATACAGAGTCGCAAGCCAAGTGGATAGTTTCCTCACATACTGAGTCGCAAGCCAAGTGGACAGTTTCCGCACATACAGAGTCGCAAGCCAAGTGGATAGATTCCTCCCATACAGAGTCGCAAGCCAAGTGGACAGTTTCCACACATGCAGAGTCGCAAGCCAAGTGGACAGTTTCCACACATACAGAGTCGCAAGCCAAGCGGACAGTTTCCACACATACAGAGTCGCAAGCCAAGCGGACAGTTTCCACACATACAGAGTCGCAAGCCAAGTGGATAGTTTCCACACATACAGAGTCGCAAGCCAAGTGGATAGTTTCCTCACATACTGAGTCGCAAGCCAAGTGGACAGTTTCCACACATACAGAGTCGCAAGCCAAGTGGACAGTTTCCACACATACAGAGTCGCAAGCCAAGTTGACAGTCTCCACACATATAGAGTCGCAAGCCAAGTGGATAGTTTCCTCACATACTGAGTCGCAAGCCAAGTGGACAGTTTCCACATATACAAAGTCGCAAGCCAAGTGGACAATTTCCACACATACAGAGTCGCAAGCCAACTGGACAGTTTCCAGTCGCAAGCCAAGTGGATAGTTTCCTCACATACAGAGTCGCAAGCCAAGTGGATAGTTTCCTCACATACAGAATCGCAAGCCAAGTGGACAGTTTCCTCACATACAGAGTCGCTAGCCAAGTGGATAGTTTTCCACATCAAACAGAGTCGCAAGCCAATAGTTTCCTCACATACAGAGTCACAAGCCAAGTGGACAGTTTCCTCACATACAGAGTCGCAAGCCAAGTGTATAGTCTTCCACACATACAGAGTCGCAAGCCAAGTGGACAGTTTCAACACATACTGAGTCGCAAGCCAAGTGGATAGTTTTACACACATACAGAGTCGCAAGCCAATGGGACAGTTTTCACACATACAGAGTCGCAAGCCAAATGGATAGTCTTCCACACATACAGAGTCGCAAGCCAAGTGGACAGTTTCCACACATACTGAGTCGCAAGCCAAGTGGATAGTTTTACACACATACAGAGTCGCAAGCCAAGTGGACAGTTTCCTCACATACAGAGTCGCAAGCCAAGTGGATAGTTTTACACACATACAGAGTCGCAAGCCAAGTGGGAGCCAAGTGGACAGTTTTCTCACATACAGAGTCGCAAGCCAAGTGGATAGTTTTCCACACATACAGAGTCGCAAGCCAAGTGGACAGTTTCCACACATACAGAGTCGCAAGCCAAGTGGACAGTTTTCTCACATACAGAGTCGCAAGCCAAGTGGATAGTTTTACACACATACAGAGTCGCAAGCCAAGTGGACAGTTTCCACACATACAGAGTCGCAAGCCAAGTGGACAGTTTTCTCACATACAGAGTCGCAAGCCAAGTGGATAGTTTTACACACATACAGAGTCGCAAGCCAAGTGGACAGTTTCCACACATACAGAGTCGCAAGCCAAATGGACAGTTTTCTCACATACAGAGTCGCAAGCCAAGTGGACAGTTTCCACACATACAGAGTCGCAAGCCAAGTGGACAGTTTCCACACATACAGAGTCGCAAGCCAAATGGATAGTTTCCTCACATACTGAGTCCTAGTCCAATGAGAGCTCGAACCCACAGCGGTGAGGACAAGTGATTCCAAATTAGAGACTCTTATCACTCGACCTCAGATGCCCCGGATCTTTGAAGAAACGCAATCCTGATATATCTCCAGATAGAAAACAATCGTTGAAGAAATGACAAACAATCAGACGGTGGAAATAGATTTCTGTTATTATCCTAATTTAAAAGTACTACCTCCGGTTCAAGGATACACGTAAAAGGATGAATAATTTAACCACGTAACACTCAATGTAATCGTAAATTGCTTTGAACTTATAAATGAAGTTTATTTATGCATGTAATCAAATATATTTACATTCACTTGATACTTTGTGTTGAAAACAAAATCGTCCAGTTTCGAATAAACTAAACTTTTTGGTACGTGTAGCTAATAGCAAAAGCATCCGATGTATCTAAATAGAAAAGTGCTATTCCGTGTGAGTCGAACTCACTGCAAACACTCCACTGCAATCAAGTCTTAATTAAACTGCATGTCAGTACAATGGAGAGAAAATCAATTAGAATATAGATCTTCTTGAATTGGTCTACATGCCACATGCTATTCTGAAACTTTTTTAAAATCGATGACAGCTTCTGCTTCGGCGATTCTAATTAAAAAAAAGCCGCAGAACAACCTGGTAATATGTTTTAGTCAGTCTGTAATCTGTAATTCTTTCAGATTAAACAATACATATAATAGATATATAGGATGCGTATATTTACATAATTCCAGACTAGCTGATGGTCTACGCTGCTGATTAAATACATACCTCACTGCTAGCCTAGTCGGGTACCCTTCCCTACTGCGCTCGCTACTCTCTCTTCCCACGAAGAGAGAGTAGCGAGCGCAGTAGGGGAAGAGTACCAGACTACTGCTAGCCTCGGTCACCCGGCCCGCTTCTGATTTGTTCGTTACGCTATGCTACACGGATCCAGAACTGCCTGGGTATGAAATAAAACCTTAATTTCGGCTTAAAAAGTTCGCATATTGTAAAATTAAAACATTTACTAGGCAATATTAAATAGGTTATCGAAGTGTTTCAGTCAAAAATGTTTTTAAACGTGTTTTATTGTCGAAATATCCGTTATCATATCCTGCTAACATAAGCTTTCCAATCGATTAATGGAATTAAGGCGGGACCACGTAATGCATATCCACCGTCTTGTATGGCCTAACATGGGCTAAAATGAGGCAAAATACCATTCAAACAAACAAACTGAATTACTCAACGAGAGCAGTTGACGATCTGCTAGATCAGACGTTTTCTAAAAATAGAAGCAGTCGATGATTTCATTTTCAACAAAATACCCGAATTTCAGGTAGTGATCCAACATATGACTGGAATAGGGCTCCGAATCATAGACAATAAAAGAAATCCTTGCTAGGCTATATCCTCGAACACACCAAACACCAGACAGCATTACTGGGCAATATAAGTATAACACAAAGATGATCATGTATATATGAATACAAACAAAAGAGAAAACTATACAGCCACAAAGCAAGTACTCAACGAATTGGCAGATGCCATAACAACAAGAGAATAAACCATTAATGACACGATAACACAATATTGAGACATAATACACGATAAGACCAAAATCAAACGTACAGTCCTTTCAGGATTAGATGGACGTCAACATTGTGTCCACAATCTGTCCGGTCATCGCACAATCAAAGAGGATCTGTAAATAGGTCAACCACTAAAATGTCATTTTAAGTAATGATACTAAGTAATAGTAATCGACATTAGTAGTAGAAAATGTGATGGTGGTCTTGAATTGGTTTCATGTTTTATCTTTCTATGAAAATAAATAGTGTCAAAAAACTTTTAATTTGGGAATATTACCATAATTTGCGTCTTTAAACAGAAGACTGCAATTACACCCCATTCTCACATCCAGATTACCTCCATGGCCGGGATAGTAAATACGCTGCGTCTAAATCTTTCTCGTCTCTCACCGCTGCGGATTCGAATCCCACTGGGACAAGTTAGAAAATATCTATTCTTACGAGTACGAATGTCAGGAGGTATACAGTACTGGTTCTACCCAGGAATAATAGGGTGGTCTGTCTCTACTACAAAAAAATTGCCATAAATTGTATTGCCTAACATGTGCTAAATATGACGCAAAACACCATTCATTCAAACGAACACATCTTGATTACACCATTCTAAATGGTCCCCATGTTGCGCCGCTCCTTAATACTTGTTTCGTGTTTTATCTGTTTATTGATATTTATAAAAACAAATCTTTTTTCTTTTTCTTTTTTTGAACCATTATCAATGGCCAGTTTATTAATATAAATATATAAAACAAAAACAAAATGTACATAATCATAAAGTATATCAAATGTGTCTTTACATGCTTCATTTTAGGCCACATACACAATAAAAACAAAAAATTAACACGTTTATTTTGTTATCATTTCTTTTTGCCATAGTCAATGACCCGCTTCCTTCCTTCCTTCCTTCCTTCCTTCCTTCCTTCCTTCCTTCCTTCCTTCCTTCCTTCCTTCCTTCCTTCCTTCCTTCCTTCCTTCCTTCCTTCCTTCCTTCCTTCCTTCCTTCCTTCATTCATTCATTCATTCATTCATTCATTCATTCATTCATTTATTCATTCATAAACACACACACATTTACATATACATACGTTTGCATACACACATACATATATACATATACATTATATGTGTATATACATATAATCCGTACATATATATACATAAATATACACATATACATATTTATGATTAATTCATTGATTATTATAATACTCAATTATATTCCAGCATATTAAATTAATAAATTGTAATTATCAAGCTGTTGCCGATTGTCTATCCCTTGACAAAACGAAATTCAAGGAATAGAACAGCAAGTGCTTCAGTACAATATGTTTCAATTCATTGTGTAACGCTTTGTCTCTCAACGAGAAAAGCAGTTGTATAAAAAGAATTGAATTTTTCATTCCTTGAAATCAATCCGAAAATAAAGAAGACAAAAACAAAAACAAAAACAAAAACTACAGCAAGTGTATATATATTCAATTGCTGCATTATTTACTTTTCTTGAATTTTGCCATTTGATTTGTTCCTTTTCAGAATGTATTAAATTTGAAAAAGGAGTGTCAGTGGACATGACCTTTACGTCGTATATTTATAACTATTTCTAAATTTTCAGACATTCCACTTGGTTTCATATATTATTGTATTCACTATGTTATACTTAATCGGAACGTGATAAAATCCAAGAGCTATGTCTGTGAAATTTAAATTGATTTCGGAATTAAAATCAAGTAATTCTAGTATATCTCTAATAATAATTTCTATGTTTTCCCATACACGTTTTATTATTTTACAGTCAAAAAATAGGTGACATAAAGTCTCCCTATCTTTTTTGCATATATTGCACAAACCGTTAGACAAATGCATAATGTTTAACCTGTGTTCGGTAAAAATAGCATTATGTAAGAACTTCCACTGGTATGGTTTGGCCTTCCTAGAGCTTAATGAGTGCTTAATATTTGCCCAAACATGATTCCATTTGACATTATTTAAAAAAAGTTTTTTACTCCCAATTTGTTTCAGTATTAAGTTTCGCATTATTCGAGTTAATAACCTTTAAAATATGCTTGGTCTTTAATTTGTTTGGTGGTATAATTTCGTTTTTGAAATTAAGGATGTGTGTGTCCGCTATATTAAGAATCGGAGGTACTTCCGGAACAAACTTCCGGATAATCATGCCATTTATATACTTTTTTGGGAATTGCTTTTTTGAGTTTTCACCATTCTGATATCCAGTTTTGCTTAAATTTAAGCTTTTGTACAATTTTATTTTCTGAGACAAAGGAAGAATTTGCGTCATCCCAAATATCCTGAAATAAAACTATATTGCTTCTTGTAAAAGTATTAAAGGACAGAGGTTTATTTGAAAAAGTTATCTCATGATTTCCAAATAGTGGAAGCATACGAACTTGTTCAATGCTTTTCGGCGTGTGTAATTTTCGATACGCTATCCAAGCATTTAATGATTTTTATGTAGAACTGAGGTATTTGTCTTTTAATACACTAATACACTATAAAAACAAATCTTATTTTCAAGAATACATTTTTGGATGGGCCATATATCCAGGTTTGCGTCTGTGAATTTCGTACCGTTCTCACATATTCGTTACAACTCTTCCCAACTTCTCGTGTTGCTTTGGCTTCTACCAAGTCATTGAGTACCTTCTTTGTGGCTTTCTAGGCTATTGTTTTTTTTTGTATTTATATATACACGAGCATCTTTGTGTTTTACTTATATTGCCTATTAATGCTGTCTTGTTGGTTAGAGAATAGTTCATGGCGTGGATTTCTTTATTTACACTGTCCCGTTTTATTGTGTTGACAGTAGGGTAAGTGTGAGGTTTGGTGCACCCTAGAACCTTGTTTAAACCCCCAGCAGCCTTCTTTTGCCACTGACCGTTCCAAGGCGGTAGCCCTATTGTCAACCCTTTTGTGTTTGTGGTGTCTTATTTGGCATTTTATTCATCTTTAAATTTGTTCTTTGTTTCTGTGTATGTTTGTGGTTGACTGTTGTCCTTGAATGCTGTTTTTCCTGTTCGATATTTATATCTATATCTACGCCGCTGCTTACCATATGTTATGTTAGTGTTGTGCTACTCTGGAAAGCTATAAGCCACTTCTCTATGAAACTCAAGTCTAGACCTCGTTTCGTCCCTGGAAGCAGTGTCAAATATCAAATAAATATTTGGAAATCGAATCTAAGTAACTTTTTTTCAGTCTGGCATATTGCCATTTCGGCGTTGTTTAACATGTTTAAGATGTAAACAGTTCCAACATATTGTGGCACATTCCTTTCAATAAAATTGCAATTACACGATTATTTGGATTGTATCGAGTTAATTAAGGACAGCCATTGCAGAAACGTTTGAATTATTTATTTTGTTTATTGCTAAGAAAGATAAGACAGCTGATTTCCCATAGGTGAACTATTCCCCATTGGCGAGGTATAATACAATTTTAAACACTGCGTGTGCAATTCGCATTTGATCGCAAAAGGAACATCAAACATCACAATAGTTGTGTTGGGTTTTATGGCGCACCAGAAAGAAAATACTTTATGGCGCCAATGAGTGAAACTTCCGGCTGAATTTTCATTGAATATAGGATAGGGTTAAATTCGTGTTTTATGTTGTTGCAGCGTAAACTTTGCCAAATCCCGCACAAAAATCGGCGAAGTTTGCCGAATCACGCACACAATTCGACAAAGTTTGCCAAATCACGCACCACAAATATCGGCAAAGTTTGCCAAATCACGCACCACACAAATCGGTTTGCAAATCACGCAAACAAATCGGCAAAGATTGCCAAATCACGCACACAGATCACATGTTGAGCGGTAGCTAGCATATTTCACTATCGCTTATGAACAGTGTCAATCAAACCGAGACAGCAATATTTCGTATGTGTCGTTTTCGGCCATTTCCAAAGGTCCGTTATCATACTCTTTTTTAAATGCATTTATATTTCCAAATGTTGAAATTCTACCTACTATCATCGGGAAATTTGGGAAATTCGGGAAATTTGTTGTCTTCCTAAGAAGGTAGAACGTCGTATTGTAACTGAGAAGTGCGATTATTGACTATAAGTATGAACAACGACTACATGATATAACACTAGTAAAACTAAAAGTTTTCAAATTAGATTCAGGCTAAAAAATAAATATATACCTAGACAAATTCAAATTCAGATTCAAAATTCATTTATTATCCCAGTGTTATGGATTTTCGACGGCGTAAGCATTAATCTAATTTTAGATTACAAAAAACAATGTATTTCAAATTCGAAAAAGTTTCTCTAGAACTAAAAATATATCACAAAACATTCATGAATACAAATTGAACGTATTCGCTCTTATTATGTTTACATTTGAAACATTATGGAGGGTACCCAGCGTGCATGCCCGGTGAACTACGTCATATGTTTTCGACGGTGTTCCTAAATTGCATATAATTATAGATTTTATTAAACTATTACGCTATAAAAACTAGAAATCTTAAACTTCCTTGAATGCTACTTTTCCTGTTCGATTTTTATATCTACTTTTACTTAACCATAGCAGTTTTAATATATTCACAGTGATGTAAAGATACCGTATTCCTTTATTTAAATGAGTTTCGCAGAAAGACTGTCTAGGGCTCCTTTGCATACTGGGCACAAAATGTATCTCCGAGACAGACTTCTTTACTGTTTGTGCAGAATCGTACATGCATCCATCTACAACTTGTGTCGCATTGACCCCGGTTAAAAACAGTCTTGTAAAGCAGAACTTTATCCAAAAAAAAACGAACGGTTTGCATACAACACACTCTTTTGATAGGGGTGTGTTCCCCCCACCCCCACCACCAACCCACACTCTCCACTTTTCGTACGCAGTATTCAGGGCAAATTTAGAGAGTATTCAGTACCCACGGCCCGGGTACCAGTACCCGCAAATTACATTATTTAGTATTCAGTACGCATAACAAATAGGTACATGCCTTCAAATTATATTTTAACTGTTGAAATCCACAAAAATCGTAGGACATCGTATTTTGATTTTGTGATTGCCCTTAAAACAGCAAAAAACTGGTGACCAAAATGTTCAGTCTATTTATTGTCTAACAAAAGTTATGCATTAAAGTTATCACCCTTCTTACACGTGTTCATGGTTGTTTCGCTCAGTATGTGGGTGTCCACCCTCCACCCCCCCCCCCTCCGCCACCCCCTCCCACCGCACACACACACACACACACACACTGAATACTCCTTAATTTTATACCCGAGTAATAAATATTATTTAACATGAATTTCTTCATAAAAACTAACAAATTTGCTATTTATTCGTTAATTTTATGAAGATGTATAAAAGGACATTTAAAATTGTATTAAAGGTTTTATGTCACCGTTTTGCTGTTTTAGGGGCAATCACAAAATCAAAATGTCCTACGATTTTTGTGGATTTCAACAGTTTTTTTTACATATAAAACATAGCTTGAATCTGTCAGTGCAGCCGAACATTGTATTTTTAAATCAGTGATGTGTTAGTCTTGTAATAGTAGTTTGTTTGTAGGGAAGTTTTGGGATTAGTGTGAAAAGGCAAATGTGAAAAGCGATGTTGTCAAATCGTCAGATTTGAAATCATGAAATCATGAAATCATGAAAACTCTGAAATCATGCGCAATTCGAAAAAATACGAGATAAACGGAGACCGTCGAAAACACAAGAACGTCGAAAGCTTGTGACGCCTATATAGTTCATTTCACACATATGAGCATGACTAGTATACAAAACAAATTATAACATAATAGGACATAATTATGTTTGTTTGCCCTAACTCGACATTTCCAAAAAATCGGTCCGACTCTAAACTTGTTTTATTTTTTTTCTGTACAAAATACATATTTTTAACATGGCCTTCACACTCAACAATCTGGTCAAACTCGAATAACCTTTTGGCTGAAAAACAAACGACAAAAAAACACACCAGTGTTTTCTCTTCATCTTTATTACTTTGGTTTACAAATTGTTTTCTATGCACAAAATTAAGATTTTCAACTTTGCAATACACATTCAGAATACTAAAATCATCTGTTATATCTACAAGAAGTAGAGTTTTAAGTCCAAACAAACAGTTAAACTTTAAACAGCATTCACAAATGAATCAGACATACATTGAAGAAAAACATCCTACCTAACTACCCATCTGCAAAATCTAAGATCGGTTTGGGCAAACTATGATATTTTTAACGGTGGCCTGAGCAAACATCAACACATTGTATCGATAGACTCCATTTCCTATTTTCTTTTATTTAAATATTTGTTTAAAAACTCTTTAAATGTTTTAAGTATTGACATACAATAATTATTATTATGAAATAAGATTGAAAGCATTTCAATATTTGAAAACTTATATTCATATGATAGTTATGCGGTATTATAGTATAAAGGGCGATCCTGGATAGTATCATAGAGCAAGCATTCCATATACAAACAGGAAAATCGGTAGAACCGATGGATGCTCCCCGAAATGTATTCTCAACTTACTTTTGACTGTTATTTGTGATATGCAGGCTTCATAACCGCTGCTCCCAACTAAATTCCATTATGTTTATTTCGCTCTTCGGGGCATTTAATTTTATTAGATACTGGGACCATACGCCGTACGACATGGGGAAGCAATAAACTCCATGTCCACCGCCATATGCATGCCATCTTGGGGATGGTTAAAATGTTGTACTATTGATTTTATTAATATTGAGTTTTGCTCAACCCGGGGCTAGAGGGCGTGAGCGGTAGCTAGCATATTTCACTACCGCTCATGAACAGTCTCAATCAAACCGAGACTGCAATATTTCGTATGTGTCATTCTCGGCCGTTTCCAAAGGTCCACTCTCATACTCTTTTTTATCAGATTGTTAATATCAATAAAAGCTCGGACAAGTTCGAAAACCAAACATATCGGACCAGTAACAGCGGAGTTATGGCCCTTGATTTAGTTCAAAACGCTATAAGACGATAGGGCCTTCATTTTTCATCCGATTGTTACCAATTTTTTTTTTAAGTTTATCACATGGCCTTGTATTACCCAGCAGGTTTCAATTTGCAGTCCCATAAGTAGTTTTAAAGTTATGCTTCGGACAAGTTTCCAAGTATAACATTACAAAGGGATATAACGCTAACCTGAATAAAGACAGAGTTACGGTTCTTGCACTTCCTCTCATTGCCCTATATCATTGTGTGAAGTTTCATTGCAGTCCCATCAGTAGTTCTGAAGTAGATTCCAGACAAACATTCTAAGTATAAAATTACAAAGGGCAATAATTCTAATTTGAATGAAGACAGAGTTACGGTTCTTGCACTCTGCAATTTCTCTTATTGCCTTCTATCATTGTTTGACAGTAGTTTTGAAGTTATGCTCCGGGCAAAAATTCTAAGTATGAAATTACAAAGAGCAATAACTGTAATATGAATGACGACAGAGTTATGCTTCTTACACTCTGCACTTCCTGTTACCTTTAGCGGCTGTTGTTACCTTTAGCGCAATTGTTACCTTTAGCGTTGTTACAACGAGGTAGGCATGAATACAGTATTACAATAAATTATATATCAGTTGTTAACACTGCCATTTAGCCGCGTCTCACGACACGCAGGAGACACGTTGGTCAGGTCAGCCACCACTCACATGACACTCCGGAAATCACACGCATTCGTAAAAACTCGGCCAATCTCGTCATTCTTCGGGATCACGCCTCGTGTGTATATCGACGCATCGGCGTGTTCAGAATCTTGACATTTTGTTAGCCGGAAGGCAACGGCACAGCAAATAGTGCACTGTTGCTTAGCTGTTGCTATATAAACACTATAGCCGTTTTCCACACGTGTTGATGTATGAACACGTTGACGTATGAATTTGCGTTGCATGTTTGTTATTTACAATACAGTTTAAGGTTGTAAAACTGCTTTCATGTAACACATTATAGATGGAGCAATCGGCTGAATGACATTGCAAAACGTTTGAAGACAACAGATTTTGAGAGCAAACTTGTTTTGGCCGAAATCTGAGGCGCATGACAGGCGCGTCATGCTAGTGTGACCTTCGATATACATTCGAGTCGTGGGAATCAGACGTGTGTTCCTGAACTGGTAGAGGTGGCAAGGCGAGACGACGGTATAAGAGATTTCGAGACTCTAAGTTTCGGTTCCCGTTGCTCGCGTGTCTGAATTTTACCATGGCTGTGTATGTATATAGATGTGCGGTGGAGTCAGAGTTACATTCGGGGTTCTTTAGTCATAATATTCACAACTAATATAAATGAAAAGTTATAAAAATGGCAGTATAATCCAGTAGGTTAGAGACGTCCTCCAGCTACCAACACATTTAACTAGTACAGAGTTCTGCGAAACATAGTATTTTTATAAATTTGAAATTTCGAAACAACGGAGTGAAATTGAACTTACGAATGCGAACTAACATGTATATATCATTATTAGGAATGATGTAATTTATATATATATGAATTTGTGACGACGTAAATAAATAGTAACCGCAATTTGAGATTTGACATAAATATAAAAAGAAATTTGAGTCTTACGATTACATTTCCTTTTGTTAATGAACTAGCACTAAAGGGAATGTAGCGACACAGAGCTCTTATATTGCGAGTTCTAAAAATCTTGCAAAAAGATGAAATAGTTATCAAAATCGGATGATAAACAAAAAAGATATGACCATTTGAAGGTTGTACTAAAATGGATATGGGAGCCGTCATTTTGAAAACTATGACGTCATAGTTCCATATGACCATATATGGAATATTTATAAATATCATTTAAAGCAAAGCAGATCACTGCAAATGAATGCAAACTCCTTAACTGGGCATATAAACTTAAAAGCATTATTGCCATTAGTTATACATATTCTTCATACAGTTATTTTAATTGTTTCCCTTATAAATGAGCAAATTTGCATATTATCAATATTCTATAATATGGCGGCTTCCATATCCGTTTTAACAGAACCTTCAAACGATCATATCTTCTTTGTTTATCATCCAATTTTGATAATTCTTTCACCCTTTTGCAAGTTTTTCAGAACTGTCAATAATAAATATTGTTTGGCTGTGTCATTATATTCCCTTTAAGTGTTTTTCTGCTACTATCGATCTAATACGGCGTTATTTATTATGATCAATTCACAAATGTGCATTACATATGATATCTAACGTTTCATACAAAGTAGACCAAAACTCTACAAACGGAATAATGCATGAATATAAAAAGAAAAAACATCATGAACCTGATGATATCATTTATGTTTATCCAGTTTTATTAAAATTCTTTCTCCAAAAAAGTATATGTTGAATGAAAATGTATAGAAAAGACATAATATCGAGTAGGTGAGAGAAGTCTTACAGCTACGAACACATTTAATCAGTACAGAGTTCTACGAAACATGATATTTTTCAAATTATGAAATATCGAAACAGTTTCCATAGGCCCGTAGCCAGCCCTGAAATTTAACCGAGGCAAGTCCCTTATTTTGGTGTCCGGTGGCATTCACCTCCCTCTCCGCCCTGGATTTGGTTTTGATTTCCTGCATTTTGTTTCATTTCCCGGACAACGTTTTCAGTTTTAAGCATAATATATTTTGTCAACGATTGATAATGTATCGATTATGAAGTTGTTTTGATGTAATAAAGTATGCACATTCCCAAAATTCAACCGAGGCAGTTCCGAGGCAACTGCCTCGGTGTCCCTCAGCATAGCTACGGGCCTGTAATAACCGGAGAGTGAAATTGAACTTACGGAAACAGTGCTTTGAATGAAATAAAACGCATTACGAAAGCGAACTACATATCATTAAAAGTGAATGATGTAATTTATATATATATTACTTTGAGACGACGTAAACAGTAAACGAAATTTGAAATTCGACATAAATATAAAAAGAAATTTGACTCATGATTACATTTACTTCTGTATTAAAGAACCAGCATTAAGTGTTTTTATCAATCCCTATATGTCGTTATTTATTAAGATCAATTCACCAATTTGTATTAAATATGATATCTAAAGCTTCAAACAAGGTAGACCAAAACTCTACAAACGGAATAATGCACTATAAAGAAACGTATATCATGGTTTTCATATTCATGAATATAAAAATAAAATAAATCATGAACTTCATATCATTTATGATTATCGCGTTTTAAGAAAAGCTCTTTCACCAACACGTATATTCCTTTATTCATTGGGACAATATTTGAACTGTGAAGACGTTTTGTTATTTGTATGCCGTCAACACAATAGCTCAGCGAGCGTATATAGACTTTGTGCGTGCGTGCGCCAGTCCGTACGTCACTAGCATGTGACTGGTGCACTACGATCACTTTTCTAGACGCGTTGATTGAGCAGGCGTTATGATTTAAATTGTCCTTTTTAATTGAAAATGGAACAATAAAGGTATACTCATTCAAGAACGATAGAAATGGAATAATCAAGCTATGTCTAGAATATCAGAAATATAAAACTGGTTCCGGTTACTAGAACGGTAATAGCGGCAAACTGGAAGTCTTTAAGAAAGTCCGCGATGGTAAATTGGAAGTCTTTAAGAAAGTCCGCGATGGTAAATTGGAACTCTTTAAGAAAGTCGGCGATGGTAAATTGGAAGTCTCTAAGAAAGTCGGTGATGGTAAATTGGAACTCTTTAAGAAAGTCGGCGATGGTAAATTGGAACTCTTTAAGAAAGTCAGCGATGGTAAATTGGAACGCTTTAAGAAAGTCGGCGGTGGTAAATTGGAACTCTTTAAGAAAGTCCGCGATGGTAAATTGGAACTCTTTAAGAAAGTCGGCGATGGTAAATTGGAAGTCTCTAAGGAAGTCGGTGATGGTAAATTGGAAGTCTTTAAGAAAGTCGACGATGGTAAATTGGAAGTCTTTAAGAATGTCGGCGATGGTAAATTGGAAGTCTTTAAGAAAGTCGCCGATGGTAAATTCGAACTCTTTAAGAAAGTCGGCGATGGTAAATTAAAACTCTTTAAGAATGTCGGCGATGGTAAATTGGAACTCTTTAAGAAAGTCGGCGATGGTAAATTGGAAGTCTTTAAGAAAGTCGGCGATGGTAAATTGGAAGTCTTTAAGAATGTCGGCGATGGTAAATTGGAAGTCTTTAAGAAAGTCGCCGATGGTAAATTGGAACTCTTTAAGAAAGTCGGCGATGGTAAATTGGAAGTCTTTAAGAAAGTCGGCGATGGTAAATTGGAACTCTTTAAGAATGTCGGCGATGGTAAATTGGAAGTCTCTAAGGAAGTCGGTGATGGTAAATTGGAACTCTTAAATTGGAACTCTTTAAGAAAGTCGGCGGTGGTAAATTGGAAGTCTTTAAGAAAGTCAGCGGTGGTAAATTGGAGGTCTTTAAGAAAGTCTGCGGTGGTAAATTGGAACCCTTTAAGAAAGTCGGCGGTGGTAAATTGGAAGTCTTTAAGAAAGTCAGTGGTGGTAAATTGGAAGTCTTTAAGAAAGTCGGCGGTGGTAAATTGGAAGTCTTTAAGAAAGTCAGCGGTGGCAAATTGGAAGTCTTTAAGAAAGTCAGCGGTGTTAAACTGGAAGTCTTTAAGAAAGTCGGCGGTGGTAAATTGGAAGTCTTTAAGAAAGTCAGCGGTGGCAAATTGGAAGTCTTTAAGAAAGTCTGCGGTGGTAAATTGGAACCCTTTAAGAAAGTCGGCGGTGGTAAATTGGAAGTCTTTAAGAAAGTCAGTGGTGGTAAATTGGAAGTCTTTAAGAAAGTCAGCGGTGGTAAATTGGAAGTCTTTAAGAAAGTCGGCGGTGGTAAATTGGAAGTCTTTAAGAAAGTCAGCGGCGGCAAATTGGAAGTCTTTAAGAAAGTCAGCAATGGTAAATTGGAAGTCTTTAAGAAAGTCGGCGGTGGTAAATTGGACGTCTTTAACGTCTCACTAGTGAATTATTCAACACTATATAATATATGTAGAAATGGTCACGTGCGGACCACTGCGAACATACTTTAAACTGTCCATTGGTCTTTAAATCTCCCCTCAATCTGCAAACCTTCCTCTGAAGCTCAGAATATCCACAAAAAATCAAATGTTCACCAGATTAAATTTTTTTAAATTCCAGTCTTTTTCAGTACCCCTCAAAACTAGCTCCATTTCACTGATAATTCAACTGTATTCCTACCCATTTTCAAATTATCATATCTTCCTCGAAAATCACCCAGTGGCATCCAAACTTGGCAGAAGTCATGAACATGTTCCAATCTTGTCACCTGAAAACAGAAATAAGAGAATGATTGCACATTTCCAAGTTCAGAGCAAACCGATTAACACAGCCCTAGTTTTTTACGGTGTAGGAATCTTCCTACCGTCCTGCCCAAGGGAGGTAATTCTGTAGTGAGACCTTTAACTGAATTATTTTTTTGACATAAGACTCAAAACTTTATCAAACAAAGTAACAATATTGACGAACATAAAATGACGTTACTTGGTGTTATCCGCGGACCATTTTTAACAAAATGGCATAAAACATGAAGCCGGTCACATTTGCTTCAAGTCAGTTTCGGACGACTTGAAAATGCACAGAACTGCCACGACATATCAACCGCTAAGCTTGAATATCTTCTATACTTGTTAAAGAAAATGTTTGAAACTTTTAAGTTTTGGTGTTATATGATTGCTTTATCTTATCATTGTATTAAATTTACTGTGTATGTAATATTACCCAATTCAAGTGTCAAAATGCATGCCCTTATATGGCAATTTATTGGTTTCTTGAATAAATGCTTTATTATTCGAACAGTACATCATCTTTGACTTATCATTTCTGCTTCCAAAGAAACTTCATTGTTGGTAGATAAGCTTACTTGTAATTGTAGTGGATGGCTAAGCTGGATTGATGAAATCCTAAACCTTCCTAACCTAATATGGTTAGATTTTTACGCCAAAACGTAACGTTATTTTCATGACGTCATCTTCATGATGTCATCATTTGTTATGTTATTCAGGGAGTAAATGGAGTTTGTCTTTGAAGGGGCATAACTTGAAAAGAGATTATTACAGAACAGAGCTAGCTAGGAAGCAAGTTTACTATTTATAAAAAGGAGTGTACTTGCAATAATGAAACATAAAATATCACACTTTAAGAAGGGAGTCGACCAAAATAGATTTAAACCACTTTCAGGCAGGTGGTCTGATGACAAGCGGACAGTGACCATTAAGAGACTGACTAAAGACGTGTATGATAGTCTCCTAATTCAGGATAAAAAATCAAATGTGCTACTGTGTGGAGCTGTAGACAAGAAGATTCCAGCAACAATGACCTTGAGACCAAGCAAGGCTGCCAAAACGCCTATAGAGCAAGCACTTATGGATAGTGCTAAAGCTGAAAGTGATAAGAATGAACTGCGTACATACCGTATCTTTCACCTTGGGAAGACTGCTGACATGTTCTTTGAAACATTCTCTGATCACAGATCCTGGGATGGCACCTGTCAAGGGAAATTAAACTTTGACTTGAAGTATGATAAACAGATGGGGTTAGGGTGGTGCGAGAGACTGAAATGTCTTAAATGTGGGTTCGTTGGCAAAGAACATAAGCTTTATGAAACGGTGAACACCAATCGACCAGGACCAAAAGTTGCCGACATAAATCTGTCAGTGGCAGTGGGGTTAATGGACACAAAATCTGGCCCAAATGACTTTCGGTACTTGATGACATGCCTGAAAATTCCACCACCATCTTACTCATCTATGCAAAGCCATAGCAACATTGCTGCTGACAAAGTTTCGGAGGTGGCACATGCTAGTTTCAACCGTGCAAGACAGCAAGTCCGAGAAAACAACGTCGCGTGTGGGTTTGAAAAAGACGCCTCAATTCCGGGTGGGGTAGACTCCCAATATAACAACAGTCTGAAGTCAGCAGGGGAGACAACTCCAATGCAGCCAGCCACTCAAGTCAGCACTACCATCATAGAGATGCAGACAAATCTAAAGAAAGTGATTGGCATGCACATTGGCAGTAAACTTTGTTCCCACTCGGACCACAGCGCATGTAATGCGAGGTCTGGATGCAGCAAAAATCTTCAGGATACCGACCAAATAGGTAAGTTTCATAACTATTAATTAAACATTATTTAATTAACACAACACAACACAACACAACACAACACAACACAACACAACACAACACAACACAACACAACACAACACAACACAACACAACACAACAACACAACACAACACAACACAACACAACAACACAACACAACACAACAACATAACACAACAACACAACACAACACAACACAACACAACACAACACAACACAACACAACAACACAACACAACACAACACAACACAACACAACAACACAACACAACAACACAACACAACACAACACAACAACACAACACAACACAACACAACACAACACAACACAACATAACACAACAACACAACACAACACAACACAACACAACACAACACAACACAACACAACAACCACACCACATCACAATCACAAAACACAACACAACAACACAACAACCACACCACATCACACCACATCACACCAAATCACAATCACAATCACAACAAAGATAAGATAGATAGATAGATAGATAGATAGATAGATAGATAGATAGATAGATAGATAGATATATTAGATAGATAGATAGATAGATAGATAGATAGATAGATAGATAGATAGATAGATAAGCTAGTTAGTTAGTTAGTTAGTTAGTTAGTAAATAAATAACTAATGACAAAAAGAAAGAAATAATAATAATAAAAAACATTATTGACTAATCAACAATAACCGCCGTCAAGTCGTTAAACATTTAAGATAAGATAAGATAAGATAAGATAAGATAAGATAAGATAAGATAAGATAAGATAAGATAAGATAAGTAAGTAAGTAAGTAAGTAAGTAAGTAAGTAAGTAAGTAAGTAAGTAAGTAAGTAAGTAAGTAAGTAAATAAGAAAAATAAATAAGTAATGAAAAAAAGAAATAAATAATAAAAAAGATTATTGACTAATGCAACAATAACCGTCAAGTCGATACAAATTTCATACTTCGTTTACAGGTGACGAACATAGAGAGGCCAGATTAGCGATGGAATCGATATTGAAGAGTGACACGCCGATCACTATTGACAACATGACAACAGACGGGGACAGCAAAGCATTCAAAGGCGCTCGTGCTGCTCAACTTGCTATCACGGGCAAACCAATGTCAAGAATGGCGGATGTTGTACATCTGACTAAAACAATGAAAAATAAAATTAAGAGGACTGAGTTTTCGCAAAAGATGTTTCCTGGACATACCAAACGGGACCGAGCATACATTCAGAAACGCTTTGCAAAGGACGTATCTCACCGTGTACTAACTGAGTTTCAAAATGTACAGCAGAGTATAGGCGACACAAATATTCCCTGTTTACAACAAAAATGTGAAAATTTGAAGATGGCTATAATAGACTGCTACCAGGATAAATGTGGGAAAACTTGTAGAAAATATTCCATGGCGTGTGGGGGTAATCCACCAATCTCAACATGGAGAAAACATTTTATGCCAACATCATGTAAACCTTTAAAGATTCAGGGAGACGACAAAAATAAACTTATCGACTGTTTAAATGTTCGACTGGGAAAAGACGCTGTGACCAAGACATGTAAAGGTGCTGACACAAATAAGCTAGAGGCGTTACACCGCGGTATAAATGCCTCAAACCCGAAAGACGTAACCTTTCGACGTAATGCTAAAGGCAGAAAATTAAGTGCCGCAGCACGGTTAAATGACGGACGGGCAAATTCAGCAATAGAAAAAGTTAAGGCTGTTGGAGGGTCATTTCCCCAAAACACAAAAGTGTTACGGTCACTTAAGAAAATTCAGGACAAAAATACGTACGACAAACATCGACAAATGTTACAAACTTATAAAACAGCCAGATTTATCAACAAAGTGAACAAATTTAAAGTATACGATGACCAACGACAACATAAAACATACTCAACTGACCTTCTCGACAAGTAAACAATGACCACACATTTTGCTATATGAAAAGTGGGTGGGGTAACAATTTGACATGAAACACTACAATAGGATAATATAAAAAATCTACTCACATGAAGCATGCAATCAGGATACTCTGTATGTCCTAAACACAGTCTTGGTATCATGTGAAGGCATCTTTGTCTTTCCATGTTGACGCTATGAGGCTCCAAGCTGAGATGGTCAAATCGTAAACATAAACTGTTGTGGCAAAGATGAGACACGTCCATTCCCCTAGGAATACTAGAAACACACATCACACACATATACATCACTCTGTGTGCTAACATGTTCATCTGAGTATGTCTCCCAGCCAAAACAATCGACTGTCTCCCATATTCTGACACTTTCTGACCACAGAATCGTCTATTAAGTCCCAAATGACGGTTATAAAGCATGCACGGGGTCCGACTAGAAGCAAAGTAGTCTATTTTACACTGCAAAAGCATCAAATACTTATCAAAATCCATATTATGCCTAAGAAATACACTGTTTCACTCTAAAATCAAGATTTCACTTTAAAAAATCCAATCTAGTAACAATAGGCGCTGTCTGTCAAGCTTTTCCCTCATCCAGATGAGGGTTGTTTAACGTCTCACTAGTGAATTATTCAACACTATATAATATATGTAGAAATGGTCACGTGCGGACCACTGCGAACATACTTTAAACTGTCCATTGGTCTTTAAATCTCCCCTCAATCTGCAAACCTTCCTCTGAAGCTCAGAATATCCACAAAAAATCAAATGTTCACCAGATTAAATTTTTTTAAATTCCAGTCTTTTTCAGTACCCCTCAAAACTAGCTCCATTTCACTGATAATTCAACTGTATTCCTACCCATTTTCAAATTATCATATCTTCCTCGAAAATCACCCAGTGGCATCCAAACTTGGCAGAAGTCATGAACATGTTCCAATCTTGTCACCTGAAAACAGAAATAAGAGAATGATTGCACATTTCCAAGTTCAGAGCAAACCGATTAACACAGCCCTAGTTTTTTACGGTGTAGGAATCTTCCTACCGTCCTGCCCAAGGGAGGTAATTCTGTAGTGAGACCTTTCGGCGGTGGTAAATTGGAAGTCTTTAAGAAAGTCAGCGGCGGCAAATTGGAAGTCTTTAAGAAAGTCAGCGGTGGTAAATTGGAAGTCTTTAAGAAAGTCGGCGGTGGTAAATTGGAAGTCTTTAAGAAAGTCGGCGATGGTAAATTGGAAGTCTTTAAGAATGTCGGCGATGGTAAATTGGAAGTCTTTAAGAAAGTCGCCGATGGTAAATTGGAACTCTTTAAGAAAGTCGGCGATGGTAAATTGGAAGTCTTTAAGAAAGTCGGCGATGGTAAATTGGAACTCTTTAAGAATGTCGGCGATGGTAAATTGGAAGTCTCTAAGGAAGTCGGTGATGGTAAATTGGAACTCTTAAATTGGAACTCTTTAAGAAAGTCGGCGGTGGTAAATTGGAAGTCTTTAAGAAAGTCAGCGGTGGTAAATTGGAGGTCTTTAAGAAAGTCTGCGGTGGTAAATTGGAACCCTTTAAGAAAGTCGGCGGTGGTAAATTGGAAGTCTTTAAGAAAGTCAGTGGTGGTAAATTGGAAGTCTTTAAGAAAGTCGGCGGTGGTAAATTGGAAGTCTTTAAGAAAGTCAGCGGTGGCAAATTGGAAGTCTTTAAGAAAGTCAGCGGTGTTAAACTGGAAGTCTTTAAGAAAGTCGGCGGTGGTAAATTGGAAGTCTTTAAGAAAGTCAGCGGTGGCAAATTGGAAGTCTTTAAGAAAGTCTGCGGTGGTAAATTGGAACCCTTTAAGAAAGTCGGCGGTGGTAAATTGGAAGTCTTTAAGAAAGTCAGTGGTGGTAAATTGGAAGTCTTTAAGAAAGTCAGCGGTGGTAAATTGGAAGTCTTTAAGAAAGTCGGCGGTGGTAAATTGGAAGTCTTTAAGAAAGTCAGCGGCGGCAAATTGGAAGTCTTTAAGAAAGTCAGCGGTGGTAAATTGGAAGTCTTTAAGAAAGTCGGCGGTGGTAAATTGGACGTCTTTAACGTCTCACTAGTGAATTATTCAACACTATATAATATATGTAGAAATGGTCACGTGCGGACCACTGCGAACATACTTTAAACTGTCCATTGGTCTTTAAATCTCCCCTCAATCTGCAAACCTTCCTCTGAAGCTCAGAATATCCACAAAAAATCAAATGTTCACCAGATTAAATTTTTTTAAATTCCAGTCTTTTTCAGTACCCCTCAAAACTAGCTCCATTTCACTGATAATTCAACTGTATTCCTACCCATTTTCAAATTATCATATCTTCCTCGAAAATCACCCAGTGGCATCCAAACTTGGCAGAAGTCATGAACATGTTCCAATCTTGTCACCTGAAAACAGAAATAAGAGAATGATTGCACATTTCCAAGTTCAGAGCAAACCGATTAACACAGCCCTAGTTTTTTACGGTGTAGGAATCTTCCTACCGTCCTGCCCAAGGGAGGTAATTCTGTAGTGAGACCTTTAACTGAATTATTTTTTTGACATAAGACTCAAAACTTTATCAAACAAAGTAACAATATTGACGAACATAAAATGACGTTACTTGGTGTTATCCGCGGACCATTTTTAACAAAATGGCATAAAACATGAAGCCGGTCACATTTGCTTCAAGTCAGTTTCGGACGACTTGAAAATGCACAGAACTGCCACGACATATCAACCGCTAAGCTTGAATATCTTCTATACTTGTTAAAGAAAATGTTTGAAACTTTTAAGTTTTGGTGTTATATGATTGCTTTATCTTATCATTGTATTAAATTTACTGTGTATGTAATATTACCCAATTCAAGTGTCAAAATGCATGCCCTTATATGGCAATTTATTGGTTTCTTGAATAAATGCTTTATTATTCGAACAGTACATCATCTTTGACTTATCATTTCTGCTTCCAAAGAAACTTCATTGTTGGTAGATAAGCTTACTTGTAATTGTAGTGGATGGCTAAGCTGGATTGATGAAATCCTAAACCTTCCTAACCTAATATGGTTAGATTTTTACGCCAAAACGTAACGTTATTTTCATGACGTCATCTTCATGATGTCATCATTTGTTATGTTATTCAGGGAGTAAATGGAGTTTGTCTTTGAAGGGGCATAACTTGAAAAGAGATTATTACAGAACAGAGCTAGCTAGGAAGCAAGTTTACTATTTATAAAAAGGAGTGTACTTGCAATAATGAAACATAAAATATCACACTTTAAGAAGGGAGTCGACCAAAATAGATTTAAACCACTTTCAGGCAGGTGGTCTGATGACAAGCGGACAGTGACCATTAAGAGACTGACTAAAGACGTGTATGATAGTCTCCTAATTCAGGATAAAAAATCAAATGTGCTACTGTGTGGAGCTGTAGACAAGAAGATTCCAGCAACAATGACCTTGAGACCAAGCAAGGCTGCCAAAACGCCTATAGAGCAAGCACTTATGGATAGTGCTAAAGCTGAAAGTGATAAGAATGAACTGCGTACATACCGTATCTTTCACCTTGGGAAGACTGCTGACATGTTCTTTGAAACATTCTCTGATCACAGATCCTGGGATGGCACCTGTCAAGGGAAATTAAACTTTGACTTGAAGTATGATAAACAGATGGGGTTAGGGTGGTGCGAGAGACTGAAATGTCTTAAATGTGGGTTCGTTGGCAAAGAACATAAGCTTTATGAAACGGTGAACACCAATCGACCAGGACCAAAAGTTGCCGACATAAATCTGTCAGTGGCAGTGGGGTTAATGGACACAAAATCTGGCCCAAATGACTTTCGGTACTTGATGACATGCCTGAAAATTCCACCACCATCTTACTCATCTATGCAAAGCCATAGCAACATTGCTGCTGACAAAGTTTCGGAGGTGGCACATGCTAGTTTCAACCGTGCAAGACAGCAAGTCCGAGAAAACAACGTCGCGTGTGGGTTTGAAAAAGACGCCTCAATTCCGGGTGGGGTAGACTCCCAATATAACAACAGTCTGAAGTCAGCAGGGGAGACAACTCCAATGCAGCCAGCCACTCAAGTCAGCACTACCATCATAGAGATGCAGACAAATCTAAAGAAAGTGATTGGCATGCACATTGGCAGTAAACTTTGTTCCCACTCGGACCACAGCGCATGTAATGCGAGGTCTGGATGCAGCAAAAATCTTCAGGATACCGACCAAATAGGTAAGTTTCATAACTATTAATTAAACATTATTTAATTAACACAACACAACACAACACAACACAACACAACACAACACAACACAACACAACACCACAACACAACACAACACAACACAACACAACACAACACAACACAACACAACACAACAACACAACACAACACAACACAACACAACAACACAACACAACACAACAACATAACACAACAACACAACACAACACAACACAACACAACACAACACAACACAACACAACAACACAACACAACACAACACAACACAACACAACAACACAACACAACAACACAACACAACACAACACAACAACACAACACAACACAACACAACACAACACAACACAACATAACACAACAACACAACACAACACAACACAACACAACACAACACAACACAACACAACAACCACACCACATCACAATCACAAAACACAACACAACAACACAACAACCACACCACATCACACCACATCACACCAAATCACAATCACAATCACAACAAAGATAAGATAGATAGATAGATAGATAGATAGATAGATAGATAGATAGATAGATAGATAGATAGATAGATATATTAGATAGATAGATAGATAGATAGATAGATAGATAGATAGATAGATAGATAAGCTAGTTAGTTAGTTAGTTAGTTAGTTAGTAAATAAATAACTAATGACAAAAAGAAAGAAATAATAATAATAAAAAACATTATTGACTAATCAACAATAACCGCCGTCAAGTCGTTAAACATTTAAGATAAGATAAGATAAGATAAGATAAGATAAGATAAGATAAGATAAGATAAGATAAGATAAGATAAGATAAGATAAGTAAGTAAGTAAGTAAGTAAGTAAGTAAGTAAGTAAGTAAGTAAGTAAGTAAGTAAGTAAGTAAGTAAGTAAGTAAATAAGAAAAATAAATAAGTAATGAAAAAAAGAAATAAATAATAAAAAAGATTATTGACTAATGCAACAATAACCGTCAAGTCGATACAAATTTCATACTTCGTTTACAGGTGACGAACATAGAGAGGCCAGATTAGCGATGGAATCGATATTGAAGAGTGACACGCCGATCACTATTGACAACATGACAACAGACGGGGACAGCAAAGCATTCAAAGGCGCTCGTGCTGCTCAACTTGCTATCACGGGCAAACCAATGTCAAGAATGGCGGATGTTGTACATCTGACTAAAACAATGAAAAATAAAATTAAGAGGACTGAGTTTTCGCAAAAGATGTTTCCTGGACATACCAAACGGGACCGAGCATACATTCAGAAACGCTTTGCAAAGGACGTATCTCACCGTGTACTAACTGAGTTTCAAAATGTACAGCAGAGTATAGGCGACACAAATATTCCCTGTTTACAACAAAAATGTGAAAATTTGAAGATGGCTATAATAGACTGCTACCAGGATAAATGTGGGAAAACTTGTAGAAAATATTCCATGGCGTGTGGGGGTAATCCACCAATCTCAACATGGAGAAAACATTTTATGCCAACATCATGTAAACCTTTAAAGATTCAGGGAGACGACAAAAATAAACTTATCGACTGTTTAAATGTTCGACTGGGAAAAGACGCTGTGACCAAGACATGTAAAGGTGCTGACACAAATAAGCTAGAGGCGTTACACCGCGGTATAAATGCCTCAAACCCGAAAGACGTAACCTTTCGACGTAATGCTAAAGGCAGAAAATTAAGTGCCGCAGCACGGTTAAATGACGGACGGGCAAATTCAGCAATAGAAAAAGTTAAGGCTGTTGGAGGGTCATTTCCCCAAAACACAAAAGTGTTACGGTCACTTAAGAAAATTCAGGACAAAAATACGTACGACAAACATCGACAAATGTTACAAACTTATAAAACAGCCAGATTTATCAACAAAGTGAACAAATTTAAAGTATACGATGACCAACGACAACATAAAACATACTCAACTGACCTTCTCGACAAGTAAACAATGACCACACATTTTGCTATATGAAAAGTGGGTGGGGTAACAATTTGACATGAAACACTACAATAGGATAATATAAAAAATCTACTCACATGAAGCATGCAATCAGGATACTCTGTATGTCCTAAACACAGTCTTGGTATCATGTGAAGGCATCTTTGTCTTTCCATGTTGACGCTATGAGGCTCCAAGCTGAGATGGTCAAATCGTAAACATAAACTGTTGTGGCAAAGATGAGACACGTCCATTCCCCTAGGAATACTAGAAACACACATCACACACATATACATCACTCTGTGTGCTAACATGTTCATCTGAGTATGTCTCCCAGCCAAAACAATCGACTGTCTCCCATATTCTGACACTTTCTGACCACAGAATCGTCTATTAAGTCCCAAATGACGGTTATAAAGCATGCACGGGGTCCGACTAGAAGCAAAGTAGTCTATTTTACACTGCAAAAGCATCAAATACTTATCAAAATCCATATTATGCCTAAGAAATACACTGTTTCACTCTAAAATCAAGATTTCACTTTAAAAAATCCAATCTAGTAACAATAGGCGCTGTCTGTCAAGCTTTTCCCTCATCCAGATGAGGGTTGTTTAACTGAATTATTTTTTTGACATAAGACTCAAAACTTTATCAAACAAAGTAACAATATTGACGAACATAAAATGACGTTACTTGGTGTTATCCGCGGACCATTTTTAACAAAATGGCATAAAACATGAAGCCGGTCACATTTGCTTCAAGTCAGTTTCGGACGACTTGAAAATGCACAGAACTGCCACGACATATCAACCGCTAAGCTTGAATATCTTCTATACTTGTTAAAGAAAATGTTTGAAACTTTTAAGTTTTGGTGTTATATGATTGCTTTATCTTATCATTGTATTAAATTTACTGTGTATGTAATATTACCCAATTCAAGTGTCAAAATGCATGCCCTTATATGGCAATTTATTGGTTTCTTGAATAAATGCTTTATTATTCGAACAGTACATCATCTTTGACTTATCATTTCTGCTTCCAAAGAAACTTCATTGTTGGTAGATAAGCTTACTTGTAATTGTAGTGGATGGCTAAGCTGGATTGATGAAATCCTAAACCTTCCTAACCTAATATGGTTAGATTTTTACGCCAAAACGTAACGTTATTTTCATGACGTCATCTTCATGATGTCATCATTTGTTATGTTATTCAGGGAGTAAATGGAGTTTGTCTTTGAAGGGGCATAACTTGAAAAGAGATTATTACAGAACAGAGCTAGCTAGGAAGCAAGTTTACTATTTATAAAAAGGAGTGTACTTGCAATAATGAAACATAAAATATCACACTTTAAGAAGGGAGTCGACCAAAATAGATTTAAACCACTTTCAGGCAGGTGGTCTGATGACAAGCGGACAGTGACCATTAAGAGACTGACTAAAGACGTGTATGATAGTCTCCTAATTCAGGATAAAAAATCAAATGTGCTACTGTGTGGAGCTGTAGACAAGAAGATTCCAGCAACAATGACCTTGAGACCAAGCAAGGCTGCCAAAACGCCTATAGAGCAAGCACTTATGGATAGTGCTAAAGCTGAAAGTGATAAGAATGAACTGCGTACATACCGTATCTTTCACCTTGGGAAGACTGCTGACATGTTCTTTGAAACATTCTCTGATCACAGATCCTGGGATGGCACCTGTCAAGGGAAATTAAACTTTGACTTGAAGTATGATAAACAGATGGGGTTAGGGTGGTGCGAGAGACTGAAATGTCTTAAATGTGGGTTCGTTGGCAAAGAACATAAGCTTTATGAAACGGTGAACACCAATCGACCAGGACCAAAAGTTGCCGACATAAATCTGTCAGTGGCAGTGGGGTTAATGGACACAAAATCTGGCCCAAATGACTTTCGGTACTTGATGACATGCCTGAAAATTCCACCACCATCTTACTCATCTATGCAAAGCCATAGCAACATTGCTGCTGACAAAGTTTCGGAGGTGGCACATGCTAGTTTCAACCGTGCAAGACAGCAAGTCCGAGAAAACAACGTCGCGTGTGGGTTTGAAAAAGACGCCTCAATTCCGGGTGGGGTAGACTCCCAATATAACAACAGTCTGAAGTCAGCAGGGGAGACAACTCCAATGCAGCCAGCCACTCAAGTCAGCACTACCATCATAGAGATGCAGACAAATCTAAAGAAAGTGATTGGCATGCACATTGGCAGTAAACTTTGTTCCCACTCGGACCACAGCGCATGTAATGCGAGGTCTGGATGCAGCAAAAATCTTCAGGATACCGACCAAATAGGTAAGTTTCATAACTATTAATTAAACATTATTTAATTAACACAACACAACACAACACAACACAACACAACACAACACAACACAACACAACACAACACAACACAACACAACACAACACAACAACACAACACAACACAACACAACACAACAACACAACACAACACAACAACATAACACAACAACACAACACAACACAACACAACACAACACAACACAACACAACACAACAACACAACACAACACAACACAACACAACACAACAACACAACACAACAACACAACACAACACAACACAACAACACAACACAACACAACACAACACAACACAACACAACATAACACAACAACACAACACAACACAACACAACACAACACAACACAACACAACACAACAACCACACCACATCACAATCACAAAACACAACACAACAACACAACAACCACACCACATCACACCACATCACACCAAATCACAATCACAATCACAACAAAGATAAGATAGATAGATAGATAGATAGATAGATAGATAGATAGATAGATAGATAGATAGATAGATAGATATATTAGATAGATAGATAGATAGATAGATAGATAGATAGATAGATAGATAGATAAGCTAGTTAGTTAGTTAGTTAGTTAGTTAGTAAATAAATAACTAATGACAAAAAGAAAGAAATAATAATAATAAAAAACATTATTGACTAATCAACAATAACCGCCGTCAAGTCGTTAAACATTTAAGATAAGATAAGATAAGATAAGATAAGATAAGATAAGATAAGATAAGATAAGATAAGATAAGATAAGATAAGATAAGTAAGTAAGTAAGTAAGTAAGTAAGTAAGTAAGTAAGTAAGTAAGTAAGTAAGTAAGTAAGTAAGTAAGTAAATAAGAAAAATAAATAAGTAATGAAAAAAAGAAATAAATAATAAAAAAGATTATTGACTAATGCAACAATAACCGTCAAGTCGATACAAATTTCATACTTCGTTTACAGGTGACGAACATAGAGAGGCCAGATTAGCGATGGAATCGATATTGAAGAGTGACACGCCGATCACTATTGACAACATGACAACAGACGGGGACAGCAAAGCATTCAAAGGCGCTCGTGCTGCTCAACTTGCTATCACGGGCAAACCAATGTCAAGAATGGCGGATGTTGTACATCTGACTAAAACAATGAAAAATAAAATTAAGAGGACTGAGTTTTCGCAAAAGATGTTTCCTGGACATACCAAACGGGACCGAGCATACATTCAGAAACGCTTTGCAAAGGACGTATCTCACCGTGTACTAACTGAGTTTCAAAATGTACAGCAGAGTATAGGCGACACAAATATTCCCTGTTTACAACAAAAATGTGAAAATTTGAAGATGGCTATAATAGACTGCTACCAGGATAAATGTGGGAAAACTTGTAGAAAATATTCCATGGCGTGTGGGGGTAATCCACCAATCTCAACATGGAGAAAACATTTTATGCCAACATCATGTAAACCTTTAAAGATTCAGGGAGACGACAAAAATAAACTTATCGACTGTTTAAATGTTCGACTGGGAAAAGACGCTGTGACCAAGACATGTAAAGGTGCTGACACAAATAAGCTAGAGGCGTTACACCGCGGTATAAATGCCTCAAACCCGAAAGACGTAACCTTTCGACGTAATGCTAAAGGCAGAAAATTAAGTGCCGCAGCACGGTTAAATGACGGACGGGCAAATTCAGCAATAGAAAAAGTTAAGGCTGTTGGAGGGTCATTTCCCCAAAACACAAAAGTGTTACGGTCACTTAAGAAAATTCAGGACAAAAATACGTACGACAAACATCGACAAATGTTACAAACTTATAAAACAGCCAGATTTATCAACAAAGTGAACAAATTTAAAGTATACGATGACCAACGACAACATAAAACATACTCAACTGACCTTCTCGACAAGTAAACAATGACCACACATTTTGCTATATGAAAAGTGGGTGGGGTAACAATTTGACATGAAACACTACAATAGGATAATATAAAAAATCTACTCACATGAAGCATGCAATCAGGATACTCTGTATGTCCTAAACACAGTCTTGGTATCATGTGAAGGCATCTTTGTCTTTCCATGTTGACGCTATGAGGCTCCAAGCTGAGATGGTCAAATCGTAAACATAAACTGTTGTGGCAAAGATGAGACACGTCCATTCCCCTAGGAATACTAGAAACACACATCACACACATATACATCACTCTGTGTGCTAACATGTTCATCTGAGTATGTCTCCCAGCCAAAACAATCGACTGTCTCCCATATTCTGACACTTTCTGACCACAGAATCGTCTATTAAGTCCCAAATGACGGTTATAAAGCATGCACGGGGTCCGACTAGAAGCAAAGTAGTCTATTTTACACTGCAAAAGCATCAAATACTTATCAAAATCCATATTATGCCTAAGAAATACACTGTTTCACTCTAAAATCAAGATTTCACTTTAAAAAATCCAATCTAGTAACAATAGGCGCTGTCTGTCAAGCTTTTCCCTCATCCAGATGAGGGTTGTTTAACGTCTCACTAGTGAATTATTCAACACTATATAATATATGTAGAAATGGTCACGTGCGGACCACTGCGAACATACTTTAAACTGTCCATTGGTCTTTAAATCTCCCCTCAATCTGCAAACCTTCCTCTGAAGCTCAGAATATCCACAAAAAATCAAATGTTCACCAGATTAAATTTTTTTAAATTCCAGTCTTTTTCAGTACCCCTCAAAACTAGCTCCATTTCACTGATAATTCAACTGTATTCCTACCCATTTTCAAATTATCATATCTTCCTCGAAAATCACCCAGTGGCATCCAAACTTGGCAGAAGTCATGAACATGTTCCAATCTTGTCACCTGAAAACAGAAATAAGAGAATGATTGCACATTTCCAAGTTCAGAGCAAACCGATTAACACAGCCCTAGTTTTTTACGGTGTAGGAATCTTCCTACCGTCCTGCCCAAGGGAGGTAATTCTGTAGTGAGACCTTTAACTGAATTATTTTTTTGACATAAGACTCAAAACTTTATCAAACAAAGTAACAATATTGACGAACATAAAATGACGTTACTTGGTGTTATCCGCGGACCATTTTTAACAAAATGGCATAAAACATGAAGCCGGTCACATTTGCTTCAAGTCAGTTTCGGACGACTTGAAAATGCACAGAACTGCCACGACATATCAACCGCTAAGCTTGAATATCTTCTATACTTGTTAAAGAAAATGTTTGAAACTTTTAAGTTTTGGTGTTATATGATTGCTTTATCTTATCATTGTATTAAATTTACTGTGTATGTAATATTACCCAATTCAAGTGTCAAAATGCATGCCCTTATATGGCAATTTATTGGTTTCTTGAATAAATGCTTTATTATTCGAACAGTACATCATCTTTGACTTATCATTTCTGCTTCCAAAGAAACTTCATTGTTGGTAGATAAGCTTACTTGTAATTGTAGTGGATGGCTAAGCTGGATTGATGAAATCCTAAACCTTCCTAACCTAATATGGTTAGATTTTTACGCCAAAACGTAACGTTATTTTCATGACGTCATCTTCATGATGTCATCATTTGTTATGTTATTCAGGGAGTAAATGGAGTTTGTCTTTGAAGGGGCATAACTTGAAAAGAGATTATTACAGAACAGAGCTAGCTAGGAAGCAAGTTTACTATTTATAAAAAGGAGTGTACTTGCAATAATGAAACATAAAATATCACACTTTAAGAAGGGAGTCGACCAAAATAGATTTAAACCACTTTCAGGCAGGTGGTCTGATGACAAGCGGACAGTGACCATTAAGAGACTGACTAAAGACGTGTATGATAGTCTCCTAATTCAGGATAAAAAATCAAATGTGCTACTGTGTGGAGCTGTAGACAAGAAGATTCCAGCAACAATGACCTTGAGACCAAGCAAGGCTGCCAAAACGCCTATAGAGCAAGCACTTATGGATAGTGCTAAAGCTGAAAGTGATAAGAATGAACTGCGTACATACCGTATCTTTCACCTTGGGAAGACTGCTGACATGTTCTTTGAAACATTCTCTGATCACAGATCCTGGGATGGCACCTGTCAAGGGAAATTAAACTTTGACTTGAAGTATGATAAACAGATGGGGTTAGGGTGGTGCGAGAGACTGAAATGTCTTAAATGTGGGTTCGTTGGCAAAGAACATAAGCTTTATGAAACGGTGAACACCAATCGACCAGGACCAAAAGTTGCCGACATAAATCTGTCAGTGGCAGTGGGGTTAATGGACACAAAATCTGGCCCAAATGACTTTCGGTACTTGATGACATGCCTGAAAATTCCACCACCATCTTACTCATCTATGCAAAGCCATAGCAACATTGCTGCTGACAAAGTTTCGGAGGTGGCACATGCTAGTTTCAACCGTGCAAGACAGCAAGTCCGAGAAAACAACGTCGCGTGTGGGTTTGAAAAAGACGCCTCAATTCCGGGTGGGGTAGACTCCCAATATAACAACAGTCTGAAGTCAGCAGGGGAGACAACTCCAATGCAGCCAGCCACTCAAGTCAGCACTACCATCATAGAGATGCAGACAAATCTAAAGAAAGTGATTGGCATGCACATTGGCAGTAAACTTTGTTCCCACTCGGACCACAGCGCATGTAATGCGAGGTCTGGATGCAGCAAAAATCTTCAGGATACCGACCAAATAGGTAAGTTTCATAACTATTAATTAAACATTATTTAATTAACACAACACAACACAACACAACACAACACAACACAACACAACACAACACAACACAACACAACACAACACAACACAACACAACAACACAACACAACACAACACAACACAACAACACAACACAACACAACAACATAACACAACACAACACAACACAACACAACACAACACAACACAACACAACACAACACAACACAACACAACAACACAACACACAACACAACACAACACAACACAACACAACACAACACAACACAACACAACACAACACAACACAACACAACACAACACAACACAACACAACACAACAACCACACCACATCACAATCACAAAACACAACACAACACAACAACACAACAACCACACCACATCACACCACATCACACCAAATCACAATCACAATCACAACAAAGATAAGATAGATAGATAGATAGATAGATAGATAGATAGATAGATAGATAGATAGATAGATAGATAGATAGATAGATAGATAGATAGATAGATAGATAGATAGATAGATAGATAGATAGATAGATAGATAGATAGATAGATAGATAGATAGATAGATAGATAGATAAGCTAGTTAGTTAGTTAGTTAGTTAGTTAGTTAGTAAATAAATAACTAATGACAAAAAGAAAGAAATAATAATAATAAAAAACATTATTGACTAATCAACAATAACCGCCGTCAAGTCGTTAAACATTTAAGATAAGATAAGATAAGATAAGATAAGATAAGATAAGATAAGATAAGATAAGTAAGTAAGTAAGTAAGTAAGTAAGTAAGTAAGTAAGTAAGTAAGTAAGTAAGTAAGTAAGTAAGTAAGTAAATAAGAAAAATAAATAAGTAATGAAAAAAAGAAATAAATAATAAAAAAGATTATTGACTAATGCAACAATAACCGTCAAGTCGATACAAATTTCATACTTCGTTTACAGGTGACGAACATAGAGAGGCCAGATTAGCGATGGAATCGATATTGAAGAGTGACACGCCGATCACTATTGACAACATGACAACAGACGGGGACAGCAAAGCATTCAAAGGCGCTCGTGCTGCTCAACTTGCTATCACGGGCAAACCAATGTCAAGAATGGCGGATGTTGTACATCTGACTAAAACAATGAAAAATAAAATTAAGAGGACTGAGTTTTCGCAAAAGATGTTTCCTGGACATACCAAACGGGACCGAGCATACATTCAGAAACGCTTTGCAAAGGACGTATCTCACCGTGTACTAACTGAGTTTCAAAATGTACAGCAGAGTATAGGCGACACAAATATTCCCTGTTTACAACAAAAATGTGAAAATTTGAAGATGGCTATAATAGACTGCTACCAGGATAAATGTGGGAAAACTTGTAGAAAATATTCCATGGCGTGTGGGGGTAATCCACCAATCTCAACATGGAGAAAACATTTTATGCCAACATCATGTAAACCTTTAAAGATTCAGGGAGACGACAAAAATAAACTTATCGACTGTTTAAATGTTCGACTGGGAAAAGACGCTGTGACCAAGACATGTAAAGGTGCTGACACAAATAAGCTAGAGGCGTTACACCGCGGTATAAATGCCTCAAACCCGAAAGACGTAACCTTTCGACGTAATGCTAAAGGCAGAAAATTAAGTGCCGCAGCACGGTTAAATGACGGACGGGCAAATTCAGCAATAGAAAAAGTTAAGGCTGTTGGAGGGTCATTTCCCCAAAACACAAAAGTGTTACGGTCACTTAAGAAAATTCAGGACAAAAATACGTACGACAAACATCGACAAATGTTACAAACTTATAAAACAGCCAGATTTATCAACAAAGTGAACAAATTTAAAGTATACGATGACCAACGACAACATAAAACATACTCAACTGACCTTCTCGACAAGTAAACAATGACCACACATTTTGCTATATGAAAAGTGGGTGGGGTAACAATTTGACATGAAACACTACAATAGGATAATATAAAAAATCTACTCACATGAAGCATGCAATCAGGATACTCTGTATGTCCTAAACACAGTCTTGGTATCATGTGAAGGCATCTTTGTCTTTCCATGTTGACGCTATGAGGCTCCAAGCTGAGATGGTCAAATCGTAAACATAAACTGTTGTGGCAAAGATGAGACACGTCCATTCCCCTAGGAATACTAGAAACACACATCACACACATATACATCACTCTGTGTGCTAACATGTTCATCTGAGTATGTCTCCCAGCCAAAACAATCGACTGTCTCCCATATTCTGACACTTTCTGACCACAGAATCGTCTATTAAGTCCCAAATGACGGTTATAAAGCATGCACGGGGTCCGACTAGAAGCAAAGTAGTCTATTTTACACTGCAAAAGCATCAAATACTTATCAAAATCCATATTATGCCTAAGAAATACACTGTTTCACTCTAAAATCAAGATTTCACTTTAAAAAATCCAATCTAGTAACAATAGGCGCTGTCTGTCAAGCTTTTCCCTCATCCAGATGAGGGTTGTTTAACGTCTCACTAGTGAATTATTCAACACTATATAATATATGTAGAAATGGTCACGTGCGGACCACTGCGAACATACTTTAAACTGTCCATTGGTCTTTAAATCTCCCCTCAATCTGCAAACCTTCCTCTGAAGCTCAGAATATCCACAAAAAATCAAATGTTCACCAGATTAAATTTTTTTAAATTCCAGTCTTTTTCAGTACCCCTCAAAACTAGCTCCATTTCACTGATAATTCAACTGTATTCCTACCCATTTTCAAATTATCATATCTTCCTCGAAAATCACCCAGTGGCATCCAAACTTGGCAGAAGTCATGAACATGTTCCAATCTTGTCACCTGAAAACAGAAATAAGAGAATGATTGCACATTTCCAAGTTCAGAGCAAACCGATTAACACAGCCCTAGTTTTTTACGGTGTAGGAATCTTCCTACCGTCCTGCCCAAGGGAGGTAATTCTGTAGTGAGACCTTTAACTGAATTATTTTTTTGACATAAGACTCAAAACTTTATCAAACAAAGTAACAATATTGACGAACATAAAATGACGTTACTTGGTGTTATCCGCGGACCATTTTTAACAAAATGGCATAAAACATGAAGCCGGTCACATTTGCTTCAAGTCAGTTTCGGACGACTTGAAAATGCACAGAACTGCCACGACATATCAACCGCTAAGCTTGAATATCTTCTATACTTGTTAAAGAAAATGTTTGAAACTTTTAAGTTTTGGTGTTATATGATTGCTTTATCTTATCATTGTATTAAATTTACTGTGTATGTAATATTACCCAATTCAAGTGTCAAAATGCATGCCCTTATATGGCAATTTATTGGTTTCTTGAATAAATGCTTTATTATTCGAACAGTACATCATCTTTGACTTATCATTTCTGCTTCCAAAGAAACTTCATTGTTGGTAGATAAGCTTACTTGTAATTGTAGTGGATGGCTAAGCTGGATTGATGAAATCCTAAACCTTCCTAACCTAATATGGTTAGATTTTTACGCCAAAACGTAACGTTATTTTCATGACGTCATCTTCATGATGTCATCATTTGTTATGTTATTCAGGGAGTAAATGGAGTTTGTCTTTGAAGGGGCATAACTTGAAAAGAGATTATTACAGAACAGAGCTAGCTAGGAAGCAAGTTTACTATTTATAAAAAGGAGTGTACTTGCAATAATGAAACATAAAATATCACACTTTAAGAAGGGAGTCGACCAAAATAGATTTAAACCACTTTCAGGCAGGTGGTCTGATGACAAGCGGACAGTGACCATTAAGAGACTGACTAAAGACGTGTATGATAGTCTCCTAATTCAGGATAAAAAATCAAATGTGCTACTGTGTGGAGCTGTAGACAAGAAGATTCCAGCAACAATGACCTTGAGACCAAGCAAGGCTGCCAAAACGCCTATAGAGCAAGCACTTATGGATAGTGCTAAAGCTGAAAGTGATAAGAATGAACTGCGTACATACCGTATCTTTCACCTTGGGAAGACTGCTGACATGTTCTTTGAAACATTCTCTGATCACAGATCCTGGGATGGCACCTGTCAAGGGAAATTAAACTTTGACTTGAAGTTTGATAAACAGATGGGGTTAGGGTGGTGCGAGAGACTGAAATGTCTTAAATGTGGGTTCGTTGGCAAAGAACATAAGCTTTATGAAACGGTGAACACCAATCGACCAGGACCAAAAGTTGCCGACATAAATCTGTCAGTGGCAGTGGGGTTAATGGACACAAAATCTGGCCCAAATGACTTTCGGTACTTGATGACATGCCTGAAAATTCCACCACCATCTTACTCATCTATGCAAAGCCATAGCAACATTGCTGCTGACAAAGTTTCGGAGGTGGCACATGCTAGTTTCAACCGTGCAAGACAGCAAGTCCGAGAAAACAACGTCGCGTGTGGGTTTGAAAAAGACGCCTCAATTCCGGGTGGGGTAGACTCCCAATATAACAACAGTCTGAAGTCAGCAGGGGAGACAACTCCAATGCAGCCAGCCACTCAAGTCAGCACTACCATCATAGAGATGCAGACAAATCTAAAGAAAGTGATTGGCATGCACATTGGCAGTAAACTTTGTTCCCACTCGGACCACAGCGCATGTAATGCGAGGTCTGGATGCAGCAAAAATCTTCAGGATACCGACCAAATAGGTAAGTTTCATAACTATTAATTAAACATTATTTAATTAACACAACACAACACAACACAACACAACACAACACAACACAACACAACACAACACAACACAACAACACAACACAACACAACACAACACAACACAACAACACAACACAACACAACACAACACAACAACATAACACAACAACACAACACAACACAACACAACACAACACAACACAACACAACACAACACAACACAACACAACAACACAACACAACACAACACAACACAACACAACACAACAACACAACACAACACAACACAACAACATAACACAACACAACAACACAACACAACACAACACAACACAACAACACAACACAACAACACAACACAACAACACAACACAACACAACACAACACAACACAACACAACACAACAACACAACACAACACAACACAACACAACACAACACAACACAACACAACACAACAACACAACACAACACAACACAACAACATAACACAACACAACAACACAACACAACACAACACAACACAACAACACAACACAACAACACAACACAACAACACAACACAACACAACACAACACAACACAACACAACACAACACAACAACACAACACAACACAACACAACACAACACAACACAACACAACACAACACAACACAACACAACAACCACACCACATCACAATCACAAAACACAACACAACACAACAACACAACAACCACACCACATCACACCACATCACACCAAATCACAATCACAATCACAACAAAGATAAGATAGATAGATAGATAGATAGATAGATAGATAGATAGATAGATAGATAGATAGATAGATAGATAGATAGATAGATAGATTAGATAGATAGATAGATAGATAGATAGATAGATAGATAGATAGATAGATAAGCTAGTTAGTTAGTTAGTTAGTTAGTTAGTTAGTAAATAAATAACTAATGACAAAAAGAAAGAAATAATAATAATAAAAAACATTATTGACTAATCAACAATAACCGCCGTCAAGTCGTTAAACATTTAAGATAAGATAAGATAAGATAAGATAAGATAAGATAAGATAAGATAAGATAAGTAAGTAAGTAAGTAAGTAAGTAAGTAAGTAAGTAAGTAAGTAAGTAAGTAAGTAAGTAAGTAAATAAGAAAAATAAATAAGTAATGAAAAAAAGAAATAAATAATAAAAAAGATTATTGACTAATGCAACAATAACCGTCAAGTCGATACAAATTTCATACTTCGTTTACAGGTGACGAACATAGAGAGGCCAGATTAGCGATGGAATCGATATTGAAGAGTGACACGCCGATCACTATTGACAACATGACAACAGACGGGGACAGCAAAGCATTCAAAGGCGCTCGTGCTGCTCAACTTGCTATCACGGGCAAACCAATGTCAAGAATGGCGGATGTTGTACATCTGACTAAAACAATGAAAAATAAAATTAAGAGGACTGAGTTTTCGCAAAAGATGTTTCCTGGACATACCAAACGGGACCGAGCATACATTCAGAAACGCTTTGCAAAGGACGTATCTCACCGTGTACTAACTGAGTTTCAAAATGTACAGCAGAGTATAGGCGACACAAATATTCCCTGTTTACAACAAAAATGTGAAAATTTGAAGATGGCTATAATAGACTGCTACCAGGATAAATGTGGGAAAACTTGTAGAAAATATTCCATGGCGTGTGGGGGTAATCCACCAATCTCAACATGGAGAAAACATTTTATGCCAACATCATGTAAACCTTTAAAGATTCAGGGAGACGACAAAAATAAACTTATCGACTGTTTAAATGTTCGACTGGGAAAAGACGCTGTGACCAAGACATGTAAAGGTGCTGACACAAATAAGCTAGAGGCGTTACACCGCGGTATAAATGCCTCAAACCCGAAAGACGTAACCTTTCGACGTAATGCTAAAGGCAGAAAATTAAGTGCCGCAGCACGGTTAAATGACGGACGGGCAAATTCAGCAATAGAAAAAGTTAAGGCTGTTGGAGGGTCATTTCCCCAAAACACAAAAGTGTTACGGTCACTTAAGAAAATTCAGGACAAAAATACGTACGACAAACATCGACAAATGTTACAAACTTATAAAACAGCCAGATTTATCAACAAAGTGAACAAATTTAAAGTATACGATGACCAACGACAACATAAAACATACTCAACTGACCTTCTCGACAAGTAAACAATGACCACACATTTTGCTATATGAAAAGTGGGTGGGGTAACAATTTGACATGAAACACTACAATAGGATAATATAAAAAATCTACTCACATGAAGCATGCAATCAGGATACTCTGTATGTCCTAAACACAGTCTTGGTATCATGTGAAGGCATCTTTGTCTTTCCATGTTGACGCTATGAGGCTCCAAGCTGAGATGGTCAAATCGTAAACATAAACTGTTGTGGCAAAGATGAGACACGTCCATTCCCCTAGGAATACTAGAAACACACATCACACACATATACATCACTCTGTGTGCTAACATGTTCATCTGAGTATGTCTCCCAGCCAAAACAATCGACTGTCTCCCATATTCTGACACTTTCTGACCACAGAATCGTCTATTAAGTCCCAAATGACGGTTATAAAGCATGCACGGGGTCCGACTAGAAGCAAAGTAGTCTATTTTACACTGCAAAAGCATCAAATACTTATCAAAATCCATATTATGCCTAAGAAATACACTGTTTCACTCTAAAATCAAGATTTCACTTTAAAAAATCCAATCTAGTAACAATAGGCGCTGTCTGTCAAGCTTTTCCCTCATCCAGATGAGGGTTGTTTAACGTCTCACTAGTGAATTATTCAACACTATATAATATATGTAGAAATGGTCACGTGCGGACCACTGCGAACATACTTTAAACTGTCCATTGGTCTTTAAATCTCCCCTCAATCTGCAAACCTTCCTCTGAAGCTCAGAATATCCACAAAAAATCAAATGTTCACCAGATTAAATTTTTTTAAATTCCAGTCTTTTTCAGTACCCCTCAAAACTAGCTCCATTTCACTGATAATTCAACTGTATTCCTACCCATTTTCAAATTATCATATCTTCCTCGAAAATCACCCAGTGGCATCCAAACTTGGCAGAAGTCATGAACATGTTCCAATCTTGTCACCTGAAAACAGAAATAAGAGAATGATTGCACATTTCCAAGTTCAGAGCAAACCGATTAACACAGCCCTAGTTTTTTACGGTGTAGGAATCTTCCTACCGTCCTGCCCAAGGGAGGTAATTCTGTAGTGAGACCTTTAACTGAATTATTTTTTTGACATAAGACTCAAAACTTTATCAAACAAAGTAACAATATTGACGAACATAAAATGACGTTACTTGGTGTTATCCGCGGACCATTTTTAACAAAATGGCATAAAACATGAAGCCGGTCACATTTGCTTCAAGTCAGTTTCGGACGACTTGAAAATGCACAGAACTGCCACGACATATCAACCGCTAAGCTTGAATATCTTCTATACTTGTTAAAGAAAATGTTTGAAACTTTTAAGTTTTGGTGTTATATGATTGCTTTATCTTATCATTGTATTAAATTTACTGTGTATGTAATATTACCCAATTCAAGTGTCAAAATGCATGCCCTTATATGGCAATTTATTGGTTTCTTGAATAAATGCTTTATTATTCGAACAGTACATCATCTTTGACTTATCATTTCTGCTTCCAAAGAAACTTCATTGTTGGTAGATAAGCTTACTTGTAATTGTAGTGGATGGCTAAGCTGGATTGATGAAATCCTAAACCTTCCTAACCTAATATGGTTAGATTTTTACGCCAAAACGTAACGTTATTTTCATGACGTCATCTTCATGATGTCATCATTTGTTATGTTATTCAGGGAGTAAATGGAGTTTGTCTTTGAAGGGGCATAACTTGAAAAGAGATTATTACAGAACAGAGCTAGCTAGGAAGCAAGTTTACTATTTATAAAAAGGAGTGTACTTGCAATAATGAAACATAAAATATCACACTTTAAGAAGGGAGTCGACCAAAATAGATTTAAACCACTTTCAGGCAGGTGGTCTGATGACAAGCGGACAGTGACCATTAAGAGACTGACTAAAGACGTGTATGATAGTCTCCTAATTCAGGATAAAAAATCAAATGTGCTACTGTGTGGAGCTGTAGACAAGAAGATTCCAGCAACAATGACCTTGAGACCAAGCAAGGCTGCCAAAACGCCTATAGAGCAAGCACTTATGGATAGTGCTAAAGCTGAAAGTGATAAGAATGAACTGCGTACATACCGTATCTTTCACCTTGGGAAGACTGCTGACATGTTCTTTGAAACATTCTCTGATCACAGATCCTGGGATGGCACCTGTCAAGGGAAATTAAACTTTGACTTGAAGTTTGATAAACAGATGGGGTTAGGGTGGTGCGAGAGACTGAAATGTCTTAAATGTGGGTTCGTTGGCAAAGAACATAAGCTTTATGAAACGGTGAACACCAATCGACCAGGACCAAAAGTTGCCGACATAAATCTGTCAGTGGCAGTGGGGTTAATGGACACAAAATCTGGCCCAAATGACTTTCGGTACTTGATGACATGCCTGAAAATTCCACCACCATCTTACTCATCTATGCAAAGCCATAGCAACATTGCTGCTGACAAAGTTTCGGAGGTGGCACATGCTAGTTTCAACCGTGCAAGACAGCAAGTCCGAGAAAACAACGTCGCGTGTGGGTTTGAAAAAGACGCCTCAATTCCGGGTGGGGTAGACTCCCAATATAACAACAGTCTGAAGTCAGCAGGGGAGACAACTCCAATGCAGCCAGCCACTCAAGTCAGCACTACCATCATAGAGATGCAGACAAATCTAAAGAAAGTGATTGGCATGCACATTGGCAGTAAACTTTGTTCCCACTCGGACCACAGCGCATGTAATGCGAGGTCTGGATGCAGCAAAAATCTTCAGGATACCGACCAAATAGGTAAGTTTCATAACTATTAATTAAACATTATTTAATTAACACAACACAACACAACACAACACAACACAACACAACACAACACAACACAACACAACACAACACAACACAACACAACACAACAACACAACACAACACAACACAACACAACAACACAACACAACACAACACAACACAACAACATAACACAACAACACAACACAACACAACACAACACAACACAACACAACACAACACAACACAACACAACAACACAACACAACACAACACAACACAACACAACAACACAACACAACACAACACAACAACATAACACAACACAACAACACAACACAACACAACACAACACAACAACACAACACAACAACACAACACAACAACACAACACAACACAACACAACACAACACAACATAACACAACAACACAACACAACACAACACAACACAACACAACACAACACAACACAACACAACACAACACAACACAACACAACAACCACACCACATCACAATCACAAAACACAACACAACACAACAACACAACAACCACACCACATCACACCACATCACACCAAATCACAATCACAATCACAACAAAGATAAGATAGATAGATAGATAGATAGATAGATAGATAGATAGATAGATAGATAGATAGATAGATAGATAGATAGATAGATAGATAGATAGATAGATAGATAGATAGATAGATAGATAGATAGATAGATAGATAGATAGATAGATAGATAGATAGATAGATAGATAGATAGATAGATAGATAGATAGATAGATAAGCTAGTTAGTTAGTTAGTTAGTTAGTTAGTTAGTAAATAAATAACTAATGACAAAAAGAAAGAAATAATAATAATAAAAAACATTATTGACTAATCAACAATAACCGCCGTCAAGTCGTTAAACATTTAAGATAAGATAAGATAAGATAAGATAAGATAAGATAAGATAAGATAAGTAAGTAAGTAAGTAAGTAAGTAAGTAAGTAAGTAAGTAAGTAAGTAAGTAAGTAAGTAAGTAAGTAAGTAAGTAAATAAGAAAAATAAATAAGTAATGAAAAAAAGAAATAAATAATAAAAAAGATTATTGACTAATGCAACAATAACCGTCAAGTCGATACAAATTTCATACTTCGTTTACAGGTGACGAACATAGAGAGGCCAGATTAGCGATGGAATCGATATTGAAGAGTGACACGCCGATCACTATTGACAACATGACAACAGACGGGGACAGCAAAGCATTCAAAGGCGCTCGTGCTGCTCAACTTGCTATCACGGGCAAACCAATGTCAAGAATGGCGGATGTTGTACATCTGACTAAAACAATGAAAAATAAAATTAAGAGGACTGAGTTTTCGCAAAAGATGTTTCCTGGACATACCAAACGGGACCGAGCATACATTCAGAAACGCTTTGCAAAGGACGTATCTCACCGTGTACTAACTGAGTTTCAAAATGTACAGCAGAGTATAGGCGACACAAATATTCCCTGTTTACAACAAAAATGTGAAAATTTGAAGATGGCTATAATAGACTGCTACCAGGATAAATGTGGGAAAACTTGTAGAAAATATTCCATGGCGTGTGGGGGTAATCCACCAATCTCAACATGGAGAAAACATTTTATGCCAACATCATGTAAACCTTTAAAGATTCAGGGAGACGACAAAAATAAACTTATCGACTGTTTAAATGTTCGACTGGGAAAAGACGCTGTGACCAAGACATGTAAAGGTGCTGACACAAATAAGCTAGAGGCGTTACACCGCGGTATAAATGCCTCAAACCCGAAAGACGTAACCTTTCGACGTAATGCTAAAGGCAGAAAATTAAGTGCCGCAGCACGGTTAAATGACGGACGGGCAAATTCAGCAATAGAAAAAGTTAAGGCTGTTGGAGGGTCATTTCCCCAAAACACAAAAGTGTTACGGTCACTTAAGAAAATTCAGGACAAAAATACGTACGACAAACATCGACAAATGTTACAAACTTATAAAACAGCCAGATTTATCAACAAAGTGAACAAATTTAAAGTATACGATGACCAACGACAACATAAAACATACTCAACTGACCTTCTCGACAAGTAAACAATGACCACACATTTTGCTATATGAAAAGTGGGTGGGGTAACAATTTGACATGAAACACTACAATAGGATAATATAAAAAATCTACTCACATGAAGCATGCAATCAGGATACTCTGTATGTCCTAAACACAGTCTTGGTATCATGTGAAGGCATCTTTGTCTTTCCATGTTGACGCTATGAGGCTCCAAGCTGAGATGGTCAAATCGTAAACATAAACTGTTGTGGCAAAGATGAGACACGTCCATTCCCCTAGGAATACTAGAAACACACATCACACACATATACATCACTCTGTGTGCTAACATGTTCATCTGAGTATGTCTCCCAGCCAAAACAATCGACTGTCTCCCATATTCTGACACTTTCTGACCACAGAATCGTCTATTAAGTCCCAAATGACGGTTATAAAGCATGCACGGGGTCCGACTAGAAGCAAAGTAGTCTATTTTACACTGCAAAAGCATCAAATACTTATCAAAATCCATATTATGCCTAAGAAATACACTGTTTCACTCTAAAATCAAGATTTCACTTTAAAAAATCCAATCTAGTAACAATAGGCGCTGTCTGTCAAGCTTTTCCCTCATCCAGATGAGGGTTGTTTAACGTCTCACTAGTGAATTATTCAACACTATATAATATATGTAGAAATGGTCACGTGCGGACCACTGCGAACATACTTTAAACTGTCCATTGGTCTTTAAATCTCCCCTCAATCTGCAAACCTTCCTCTGAAGCTCAGAATATCCACAAAAAATCAAATGTTCACCAGATTAAATTTTTTTAAATTCCAGTCTTTTTCAGTACCCCTCAAAACTAGCTCCATTTCACTGATAATTCAACTGTATTCCTACCCATTTTCAAATTATCATATCTTCCTCGAAAATCACCCAGTGGCATCCAAACTTGGCAGAAGTCATGAACATGTTCCAATCTTGTCACCTGAAAACAGAAATAAGAGAATGATTGCACATTTCCAAGTTCAGAGCAAACCGATTAACACAGCCCTAGTTTTTTACGGTGTAGGAATCTTCCTACCGTCCTGCCCAAGGGAGGTAATTCTGTAGTGAGACCTTTAACTGAATTATTTTTTTGACATAAGACTCAAAACTTTATCAAACAAAGTAACAATATTGACGAACATAAAATGACGTTACTTGGTGTTATCCGCGGACCATTTTTAACAAAATGGCATAAAACATGAAGCCGGTCACATTTGCTTCAAGTCAGTTTCGGACGACTTGAAAATGCACAGAACTGCCACGACATATCAACCGCTAAGCTTGAATATCTTCTATACTTGTTAAAGAAAATGTTTGAAACTTTTAAGTTTTGGTGTTATATGATTGCTTTATCTTATCATTGTATTAAATTTACTGTGTATGTAATATTACCCAATTCAAGTGTCAAAATGCATGCCCTTATATGGCAATTTATTGGTTTCTTGAATAAATGCTTTATTATTCGAACAGTACATCATCTTTGACTTATCATTTCTGCTTCCAAAGAAACTTCATTGTTGGTAGATAAGCTTACTTGTAATTGTAGTGGATGGCTAAGCTGGATTGATGAAATCCTAAACCTTCCTAACCTAATATGGTTAGATTTTTACGCCAAAACGTAACGTTATTTTCATGACGTCATCTTCATGATGTCATCATTTGTTATGTTATTCAGGGAGTAAATGGAGTTTGTCTTTGAAGGGGCATAACTTGAAAAGAGATTATTACAGAACAGAGCTAGCTAGGAAGCAAGTTTACTATTTATAAAAAGGAGTGTACTTGCAATAATGAAACATAAAATATCACACTTTAAGAAGGGAGTCGACCAAAATAGATTTAAACCACTTTCAGGCAGGTGGTCTGATGACAAGCGGACAGTGACCATTAAGAGACTGACTAAAGACGTGTATGATAGTCTCCTAATTCAGGATAAAAAATCAAATGTGCTACTGTGTGGAGCTGTAGACAAGAAGATTCCAGCAACAATGACCTTGAGACCAAGCAAGGCTGCCAAAACGCCTATAGAGCAAGCACTTATGGATAGTGCTAAAGCTGAAAGTGATAAGAATGAACTGCGTACATACCGTATCTTTCACCTTGGGAAGACTGCTGACATGTTCTTTGAAACATTCTCTGATCACAGATCCTGGGATGGCACCTGTCAAGGGAAATTAAACTTTGACTTGAAGTTTGATAAACAGATGGGGTTAGGGTGGTGCGAGAGACTGAAATGTCTTAAATGTGGGTTCGTTGGCAAAGAACATAAGCTTTATGAAACGGTGAACACCAATCGACCAGGACCAAAAGTTGCCGACATAAATCTGTCAGTGGCAGTGGGGTTAATGGACACAAAATCTGGCCCAAATGACTTTCGGTACTTGATGACATGCCTGAAAATTCCACCACCATCTTACTCATCTATGCAAAGCCATAGCAACATTGCTGCTGACAAAGTTTCGGAGGTGGCACATGCTAGTTTCAACCGTGCAAGACAGCAAGTCCGAGAAAACAACGTCGCGTGTGGGTTTGAAAAAGACGCCTCAATTCCGGGTGGGGTAGACTCCCAATATAACAACAGTCTGAAGTCAGCAGGGGAGACAACTCCAATGCAGCCAGCCACTCAAGTCAGCACTACCATCATAGAGATGCAGACAAATCTAAAGAAAGTGATTGGCATGCACATTGGCAGTAAACTTTGTTCCCACTCGGACCACAGCGCATGTAATGCGAGGTCTGGATGCAGCAAAAATCTTCAGGATACCGACCAAATAGGTAAGTTTCATAACTATTAATTAAACATTATTTAATTAACACAACACAACACAACACAACACAACACAACACAACACAACACAACACAACACAACACAACACAACACAACACAACAACACAACACAACACAACACAACACAACAACACAACACAACACAACAACATAACACAACAACACAACACAACACAACACAACACAACACAACACAACACAACACAACACAACACAACACAACAACACAACACAACACAACACAACACAACACAACAACACAACACAACACAACACAACAACATAACACAACACAACAACACAACACAACACAACACAACACAACAACACAACACAACAACACAACACAACAACACAACACAACACAACACAACACAACATAACACAACAACACAACACAACACAACACAACACAACACAACACAACACAACACAACACAACACAACACAACAACCACACCACATCACAATCACAAAACACAACACAACACAACAACACAACAACCACACCACATCACACCACATCACACCAAATCACAATCACAATCACAACAAAGATAAGATAGATAGATAGATAGATAGATAGA
>JAWPHD010013998.1:0-64274 GCA_037043455.1 Cyrtodaria siliqua
TTATTTACGCTCAATTTAGGATTAACAGTTGTGGAGGAAGTAATGGTAGAACAAACTGAAAAAAACTTAACTTGCATGGCTGAAGTGGAACTATCATCTAAGCGGCATGATGTATTATGGAGTTGTACTAAAATTGATATTTACGTCTCATATTTGACATAAATAATGACATTAACTCCTGTAACCTTCCTACTGAAATTTAATCTTGGATGTGGACATTGCTCACATGGTTAGGTCACTAAAGCACATAAACTGTCACTACCGACTTAAATTCAGGTTGGAAAGTGGGTGGCGCTTCTATTAGGGGAGGCGTTACTATTAAAGGAAATATTATGGTACATTAAGTTGGCTTAAATTTCATTAAAACATCTTTCTGATAACATGTTCCATTTTAACTGCTCTTGAATAGATATATACATTTCTTACATTGTTGGCAGTCAAACATTCTCTTATTGAAATTTCATTCATTGGCAATGAATTTCAGCCTGTTTTGAAAAACAAATCCAAATGGACAGATTTAATATAAAACAATGAGCTTAAATAAACGTGAACTAAATACTAAAGACCTGGATAAGTGGCACAGACTAACAATTTTAAGCGCAGCATAACCAACCCATAATATGCAAGCAAATAACGCACGACTGAGTATTATATACTTGTAATGATTATATCTTATTACACATTTGCAAGTTGTATGAAGAATGTACCCATATATGCAATTTATTTTGAATTTATATTTCACATATGTATGCTATGTGTGTGTTAAATCCATTCTGAATCACAGTTGAGTACCATTCCCTTTAACATGATACCTGTTGGTTTCAGTTCGACACATATTAAAAGATGTAGGAAATATTTGTTGATTTGAAGTGAATAACTACAAAAATCATCAAAAAAAATCACAGAAGTTTATGATCTTTTCAAATTTCTTGATTTATGAATTAGAATGGTGTTCCATGGGACAAACACTTGTGTCGCCTGCCATGTTCTTATTTAAAGTTATGAGCTAGGTCAGGTTGCAGGATAAAGGGTTATGAAAAAAAAAGGTATATGACAGTATATAACACTGTCAAAATGAAAGTCAGAGTTATTGGGCAAGTGTAACAACAATCTTTAGGGTAAGATGAATATGTTTTTGACGTTTCATGAACATAGATCAAATGCTTTTCAAGTTATGGGCAAGGTCAGTTTGCAGGTTATAGATGGATGACGACAGATGATAGACAAACTGCTAAGTGTCTGCCATGCTATGCAGGTGACACAAAAATTACTTTTCATGTAGTGTAAAGTAACTTCAAAAATTGTAAAGTAAAATAAAGAAAAGTAGAATAAATGCAAAATTCAAATTATGCTCTTCCATTTAATAGTTAAATACACGGTATTCTACTATATTTATAATCTTATATTTTTATTTTATTGCAAAACAACTTTATCATGTCTATGTTCTGTCAACAAACATTTTCCTTAGGCCAAACAAAAAAAGGGTCTGTTTCTGGTCTTTTTTCCCAAAAAAAATTAATAGTAGGTCGGTAGGAATTTTTATTTTTTTTAGAATTAAAGGGACACACGGCAATCTTGATTTTTCAAAAACTCACGGCATCCCGTTAGTTTACCTCTTGACTTGCATTTGTTTAATCATTAATATTAATTGTTAGAATAGTTCAAAGCAAATTATTTTTGCATTATTACTAACTTTTTATAATAGTGCATCAATAATATGTTTAAAAATTTGGTGAAATAATGAAGAAAATGGAAATCTAATTTTTTTTATTTAATTATATGCAAGCAGTTTTAAAGTCAAAATGATGCAGGATAAGTAAATTGAGGAGCACATTTAATGTTTGAATAAAACTCAAGATTGCCATGTGTCCCTTTAATCCTTACTGTATTAAATTCAAATCAAGAACATCAGAAGCATGTTTTATCAAAAGCATGTTTTCTTAAACATATTACATAATATGAGTGTTCCACAACACTAAAAACCTAAAAAAACAAACTGTTTTTTTTGTGCCTTAAATGTTTGGGGTCAGGGCCTTAAAAATAGGGTTTGTCATAAGACAAGAAACAAACCTTTTTTTGTTGTTTTGCTTTATCACACATAACTGAGATAACGAGAACGGTATTCAGCTGTGATTAATGTACATATGTAACTTCAGCACTATCTGGTCCGTGTTGTTTGTTTAGCAGTGTGTACATCATTATTTTCACGTGTAATCGTTTATATAGTATCCCCCAACATATAATCAGCATTTAGCTACAGATACATAATCATTTATCACTTAGTTGTTATTTACCTGTTCTTCTGTTTTAGTGTCAGAGATATAAATAATGTGTCTTTGTTTTAATAATATTTATCTTCTGTAACTTTCATTGTCGTCGGTTTATATACATGTAGTAACAGCTGTATTGTAATGAATGAATGAATGTCGACACACAAATAGGTCATATTGTGTGCAAAAACTGATGAAAGATGAAGAAATGAAGGACTCTATATAATAGCTGTGTTGTAGGCTGTGTTGTAGGTTAAAACATAAGCGTCTCCGTGGACGAATGGTTAACGACGTTGGCGTTGTAAACCGTCTTCTCTCACCGCTGGGGGTTTGAATCCCACTGGGAGCTCGACTTGTAAGTGAGGAAGTGTCAATTCTTACGGATGGCGGGAGGTGTACAGTACTGGTTCTACCCAGGAAAAGTGGGGGGTCTGCCTCCACCACAAAAATCCGACCGTCATATATAACCTTGCATGTGTTGAAAATGACGTAAAACACCATACAAACAAACAAACAAAGGTTATGACATGAACACAATTATATTAGTTTTGTACTCTTTGTTTAAGCTGGCGTTACTTATACCTATGTTTGCCGCTGGCAACAAACATTAACCATCTATTACGCAGTAGGCATGTTTTTGCATTTAAACAATGTTTTTGCCATTGACAGTACGGTTTTATCCTTAGTGATAGAAGTTTATGTTCCTTTGGTTTAAACATAATTAATTTCGAATTAGTGCATGAATACATTTAACAGTTAAAGAAACTAACCTGGCAATTAAAGGCAAAATTGCACTACAGAACCATGTTTCAAAACTCTATCCAGGTGTTCAGGTCATATAATAATGTATATGTGCCGATTAAAAGTAAAGGTTTATTAATGGGTTCTAAAAATACCTGTGACTAAAAATGTGTAAAATGAATTGGTAACTCTTAATTCAACGCTCCAGTTTCGGCGTTTGGCCTGGCTGGTTATATTGTGTCTAAAGAGTTTGGACTCTCAAAATATGTTTGTTTGTTTGTTTGTATGGTGTTTTACATCATTTTCAACACATGTAAGGTTATATATGACGGTCGATTTTTTGTGGTGGAGGCAGACCAACCACCTTTCCTTGGTAGAACCAGTACTGAACACCTCCCGCCATCCGTAAGAATCGACACTTCCTCACAAGTCGAGCTCCCAGTGGGATTCGAACCCGCAGCGGTGAGAGGCGAAGGTTTACAAGCAACGTCGTTAACCATTCAGCCACGGAGACGCTAAGTTATATGTATACCTCATCGTCAGTAGAAACGGTGTACATAAGTTGTAAAATTTGGCTGTTGTTGGTGGGTTAGCTACTTCAAATGAAGCACTGGAATGAAAGAAAATTGATGAAGTTCCTCTCCTTGGAAAACGTTTTTAAAAACAAGTATAGATAACAGCTAGTGTTCCTTTGAATCATGTGTAATTTTGCCTTTATTTTTGACAAAAAAAATATGTTGATTTGTTTCAGAAAAAGTATTACAAATGTACAGTTTTATAGTTATATGACTCTTTTATTGTAATAGTACGCTTGGTGAAACGTAAACACGAGTAATCTTATCTTCACATACAACAGGCACCACTGCATACTTACACAGTCAATGCATGGAGGATATTTATTCTGGAGTCGGGTTGCTTTAACTGGAGATCAAAATTTAAGTGATTAATGTAAAAGTTGTGATTTCCAGCCTCTTTAGCTATTGTCAGTACTTGTTCATATATTTAACATGCAGGATTAAAGTCAAAATGATAACTGGACAATTTCAATGCTTGATAAACATTTCAAGATTGCCATTTGTCTCTTTAAGATTTTTCCGCATATAAGTATATGTAAAACGTGAGCTCTGGGGTGGGGCCAAATTTGACCCCATGGTCTCGATTTGTACAAACTTGATAGAGGACCATAAGCGTATGGTACATTGTTGTTGAGTGACTTATAGGTGTGAACCAATGATCTCTAGCTCCAGATCGAACATGCTATCCATGGGGCCACCTTGGCCACATTGGCTCCCTCATTTGTGTATAAGAAAAGGTGATAGAAACGTTTTTAAGGCGAACACATTCCATTTACAGCTTCTGGTCATGGTACTATTTTACTAGTAGGGGGAAAATGGGAAACATACGACTAAGAAGAAATAAAGCATATGTGTTTAAACTCCCTAAGGCAGACTGGCACGATGTCAAGAATGGTGAAAAAAATATTAATATACAGTCTCAAGAAAAATGATACAGATTGTCGTAAAGTTTGTGTCAAATCTTTCACCTGTATACATTTTGTGTTTGTTGACTGTAATGGCTGTTCACGTGGCTTAGTTTCATCTCTTTACCTTGAATATCACATTATCTAAGTTGGGACATTTTCAGAACAAGCACTTGTTGACAGCGATTTGTGCAACTCTGGGTGGAAAAAATGCTTGGTATAACATTTTTTTAGACTGAACTTCATTCTTTTTCTCCAGAACTTTCACATGGACAACTGTTGATAGATCTTAGTGTGTGGAACAAATGCTTTGATTGAAATAATATCTTCAGTTTTCTCCAATTTTGTGCTGGATTATCATTATTCAAACTTAAAAGTTTGGTATGCAATTTCATCAAGAACTGTACCCTTTTAATGTGCAGTAGTGTCTTAAGCTTTTTCTCATATTTCGTAAGCTTGGAATGTTTGGCAAGGTTTTAATACTGTACAGTTTATTGATGGATATTACATACTGTAGTTATGTTGCACTAATGTGTGAAAGCAAAATGGTCATATGACTTATATACTACATGTATGTTTGTTTAACTGTTGGTCACAGTTGTAGCCTTATATCATCTCATACCTTCAAAAAGGTGCTTCGTTTATGTTGCAGAACTGATTTTGAATGCAAATTCGTTTTGACGGGAATCTAAATATTTCTGCGGACATAGCGCCTTCTTGGATGTTTGAGACGATATAAATTTGACTAATGAACCATTTGTAATTTCCTCATTTCTGTTTAATCTACAGGTCGTGGTGGTTTTGGTGCAACAACTCGAGCATCGTATATACACAACACTGATATGGACACAGGACAGAATGAGGCGATGGAAAAAGATGTGGTATGAAATGTTTCTGTTGATGTTTTTAAATTGCGTACTTGTAACAATATGTGTTGCCACATTGCACCATGCATTCCAAAAGGTATGGATAGTTCCAACTTTTTGTTTCTGTCTCCGCCCTCTATTGTTCCTAGGTCAAGTTCCCTCAACATTGGCCATGTGATCTATTGTATTTTAGAGTAGAATATGGATTGAACGTTTAATTGACTCAAATCTGTTATATATTAGCTTGCTTGACAGATCAAAACTGTATTCCATTGAATCTCAACAAAAAAAAAGATAGAAAACAAGAAATGTAACTAAGTCACAAATGCCCCCGAAGTGACCTTTGACCTTTACGTGTGACCTTGACCTTGGAGCCATGGACCTGGATTTTGTGCGCGACACCGTCTTGTGGTGAGCACTTGTGCCAAGTTATTTGAAAATCGTCCATGAATGTCAGAGTTATGAACCGGACCGGACACGAAAGCACTTTATTTTGACCTTTGACCTCTAAATGTGATCATTAATAATTTATTTTACGTCAGCACTGTTTTGACCAAAAAAACAATATCGGACACTAAATCCCATAATAGTCATCATCCTGGGGGATCTTAGCAAGTTCTGTTTTAAAATATAAAAAATATACTTGATCAAATTATCTAATGAATTTCAGCAATTATTAAACAACTGTTTTGACGACATAGAGAAGTTTGTGTCGCGTTTACAACAAGCAGCAGAGGCCTACAAAGAATTGGAGCGCCGACGACTCGAGAGGGGTGGCAAAAAGAACAGGAAGTCTGCTGGAGGTATATCTCATTCTAAAAATTCTATCATACTCTTAAAGTTTCCACTGCATAAACAAGCATTAGGGGAGACACGATAATCCAGCAAATTGCAGCAGCATATTGTTAGGTCACCTGAGCTAAAGGCGTGCTTTTGTGATTGCCTGGTGTCCGTCATTACGTTTTGCTTCAAATGACTGCTTCTCTGAAACCTCATAACCAATTTTGATCAAACTTCACAGAAATGATCCTTGGGTGACCCTCTACCAAGTAAGTTAAAATGAAGGCAATCCATACAAAACTGGTTGCCTTGACAACGATAAGGAAAAACTTCAAAAATCTCCGAAACCAGTGGTCAGAATTCAAAACAATTTCGCAGATATCATGTGGTGACTTTCTACCAAAGCAGCTAAACTCTGTGTGGCCAACTTGGCCCTCCAAACTCGAGAGCTCTCATGAGTGGCAGTATTAGTATTGTGCACATATATATCATGATTTGTTTTGTTTGTTTGATGTTTTACGTCATTTTCAATACGTAAGGTTATATATGACGGTCAATTTTTTGTGGTGGAGGCAGACCCCCCACTTTTCCTGGGTAGAACCAGTACTGTACACCTCCTGCCATCCGTAATAATCGACACTTTTTCGCAAGTCGAGCTCCCAGTGGGATTCGAACCCGCAGCAGTGAGAGGCGAAGGTTCACTGCAACGTCGTTAACCATTCGGACACGGAGATACTGAGTGAACCCATTAAATTATATTCTTGTTTCTTCAGCAATCTTCAAGGGACACGAGGAAATCTACAATACTTACAGTTCAAAACAAATTTGTTTTTGCATATTACTTTTTGTTGATTATTCTGCACCAATAATGTATCTGAACCTATGGTAGAATAACGAAGACAAATATTATACAATTATGGACTTTTCAGCTGTTATACATGATGTGATATGCACCAAAAAAATCATTATTGACCGAGGCGATAGCCGAGGTCAATAATGATTTTTTGGTACATATCAACATCATGTATAACAGCTGAAAAGTCCATAACTGTTTTATTATATTATAAAATATTAATTAATATGATATTAATAGGCGGCTCGTGGGATTCCCCGGTGTTCCCCTGTTACTATTTATAAAACTGGTCAATATCAGAAAAAAACAGGTCAATATCGCTAGATATTTTTCTAAAAAATTACTTTTTAGCCAATGAAAACACGTCTATTTATAGGTTATATAATAAATAGAGGATATTTGTTGTTTGGAGTGAATATAGGATTTATTTTCATCGAGAAGTGAGAAAACATATTTTCACGAGTGCTTTAGCACGAGTGAAAATATAAGTTTCTCACTTCGAGATGAAAATAAATCTATATTCACGACAAACCAACAAATATTCTATTTATTATATACTTTTTATCATGCAACACTACCAAACTGTTTCAAACAGAAAAACATTTCGTACCGAGAGTTCCCCTTTAACGTATTCGCGGATAAATATAGTAACGCCAGCGCTTGAGGCGATTTACATATATTTAGTGCGCATAGAATGTAGTTCTAAACTTTGACACGAATTATGACTGTTATAAGCAAATGTAAAATTATATTCTCGCTGTGAAAATATAAACAATGAAAATATAAGGTTTATTCTAACCGTACAATCCACTATTTCACTGGAAAGTATATAATAAATACTTTTATTTAATTATATGCAAGCAGGTTTCAAGTTAAAACAATGATGTCCCTTCAAAAAAACAGCTACCTTTTGTCTTAATTTTATTGTGTCCATGATGAAAGCTGTTTCACAGATGTTATTCATATTGTATAAAAGATATATATCTGGAAAAAAAATTCTTCATTTTACTGTCGCTATGAAGGTACTGGTAGAGATTCAAGGAGAGGAGAGTAACTCTTAAGAATTGTTTGCTTTCATTTCAATTCTATAAACTGTATTGTCATAATAGACGGGTTTTTTTTTAAAAATAAATAAATATATGTTTTTAAACCAAAGTTCCAAGATTTTCTTTATAGATTCATGAAATTTTAATCCTTAAAAGTTCAGTTTCAATAATTCTTATATATTAAACGTTCTTGTGTTTTCCAGATGGCATGTTGATGATGCGTGCACGGCCACCACCAGCTGATGACTTTGTTGACATCTTCCAGAAATTCAAATTCGCTTTTAATCTACTTGTAAGTAAAGTTATTTCTTGTGAACAGTCACTTGTCAGATTTTTTTTAATGGAAACTGACCAAAAACAAACAAAAAGAAGAATGCATAATAGTCTAACCTTAAGCATGCTAAGCACTAAATACATAGCTCCCTGGTACCTCTTGGTTATCTTCAGACTGAAATTCATAGTTTTTCTCCGAGACTGAAACAACTACCAAAATACAAATCCTGACTTCACTGAGCAATATGCCCTGTATATGTGAACACCTTTTCTTCTTTCAGGCCAAACTAAAGGCTCACATACATGACCCTAATGCGCCTGAGCTGGTACACTTCCTGTTCACACCTCTCAGTCTGATCTACGAGGCAAGTCGTGACCCGATTCACGGTGGCGCTGAGCTCAGCAGTGAGGCTGTCGCTCCGCTGTTGCTGCCAGACGCCAAACAGCTGCTTCTTAATTGCTTGACGTCAAAAGAGTTGGAACTGTGGCAGCGTCTCGGTAAACCATGGACATTAGTGAAGTAAGTCTTATACTTGGTAAACCATGGACATTAGTGAAGTAAGACTTATACTTCAACTTGGTAAACCATGGATTGCATGTTGTTTAACGGCTCATCAACACAGTATAGGTTATTTAGAGCCGCCCCAGAGAGAGGGGAAGGATACATAGGAATCCGGGAACTGTGCCCTACTCTTATTATCGAATAGATTCCTATGGTTCTTTAACGTGCTCGGAGGATAGACCGATACACGGGACTGCCCGGTTTACGTCCCCATCCGACGGACGAGGGTAAACCATGGACATTAGTGAAGTAAGTCTTATACTTGGTAAACCATGGACATTAGTGAAGTAAGACTTATACTTGGTAAACCATGGACATTAGTGAAGTAAGACTTATACTTGGTAAACCATGGACATTAGTGAAGTCTTATACTTGGTAAACCATGGACATTAGTGAAGTAGGTCTTATACTTGGTAAACCATGGACTTTAGTGAAGTAAGTCTTATACTTGGTAAACTATGGACATTAGTGAAGTAAGACTTATACTTGGTAAACCATGGACTTTAGTGAAGTAAGTCTTATACTTGGTAAACCATGGACATCAGTGAAGTAAGTCTTATACTTGGTAAACCATGGACATTAGTGAAGTAAGAATTATACTTGGTAAACCATGGACATTAGTGAAGTAAGACATACTTGGTAAACCATGGACATTAGTGAAGTAAGTCTTATACTTGGTAAACCATGGACATTAGTGAAGTAGGTCTTATACTTGGTAAACCATGGACTTTAGTGAAGTAAGTCTTATACTTGGTAAACCATGGACATTAGTGAAGTAAATCTTATACTTGGTAAACCATGGACATTAGTGAAGTAAGACTTATACCTGGTAAACCATGGACATTAGTGAAGTAAGTCTTATACTTGGTAAACCATGGACATTAGTGAAGTAAGTCTTATACTTGGTAAACCATGGACTTTTTGCTGAAATTTTAAACACATTCTTTAAAGTAGTGACTGAATGTAACCCAATTGTCTAATTATTTATTTTCAATTTTATTTGATGAATCTGTTAAAAAATATATTGGTGAGTTTTCATACGATTTGTGGTCAAAATTGTACATTCCATTTAAAAGATGGGATATTTAATGTGACTGGGGTATTACTTCTAAGTGTTGTATAGTGTATATATATTCTTTCTTGCAATTTGTAAAATCACTAATTATTCTCTGCATTCCTCATCTGTTGTGATATTTCTAGAGATGAGTGGCATGGCTACGTGCCAGCATACAACCCCAGGTTTTACAATGGGTGGCAGCCGTCGCCGGCAGCAGTGGAAGACGTAAATCACCCTGCTGAGAGATTCCGAGAAGAACCACCACTCATTAGGTCCTCAGTAAGTAGTCTACAATTATGTAATTCCATGATAGCTATCTGGAATTTTTTTTTTACAGCATTGTCATTTTGGCATATTTTAGTGTAACCGTGTACAGGTAAGTGTTGAATTATCCATTGCCAACCATGTGTCGGTGATAGCTCAGAGATTAGAGAGCATGGTAAGCCAGAGACCCTGGGTTCAAGTCCTGGATGAGTTTCTTCACCACATGTTATATTAGAAAGATTTGTTAGCGCAGAGGGTCTGACATGGTCCTGTGTATAGGACGGCTGACTTGAAATCCAGAGGACCCACGTTCACGCCTCACCTGTGCCACTGAGTTATGTCGGTTTGTTCTTGGTGCTCACGGTTTTAAAATGCTATCTAGTTAACAAAAAATATCTGAAACAAATAGAACTCATTTTGGACATGAACCAAACTTTTTAATTAAAATTATTTCAAGACAGCTGACTTGTATCCTTTACCACAGGAACGGATAATGCCATATGATGATAGGGTTTCCCGTCGCCGTGAGGACCCGTACGTGACTCGTGACATTCGAGCAACTGAGCGCGACGAACCCCTATATACTAAGCGTGAAGACCCTTTGTATAGCAGAGAGATCAGATCAACCAGAGATGATTACCGGGCCACAGAGAGGCGGGACGATTTGCGACAAACTAGGAACGATTATCGACCAACAGTACGGGATGATTATCGCGCACCGTCACCACCCCCGATGCGACAGAATGACTATCCCCCAGAGTAAGTAGATGTCAGGATGACAGCATACCTTGAATGAATGTATCTGTTATTTCTGTATGAATGCCACACCCACCTGTTTGAAGCTGTTGCTTTAAATAAAAGGGTTTCTCAGGTTAACTGAAATGTTCGAGAAACCGTTGTGATATGTCTGTAGATTTATTCTTAAGCTGCAAAGTCACTAAATTGTGTAACAGGATGTAGAATGGGAGCAATATCAAATGGTTTCCTGTTGACTGCAAGAGCACTGGTATGTTGACAGTAAGTGAAAATATGTATAAAATATAACGATAAAATATTATTTTCTGCATATTCATTTGCAAATTTATGTGTGTAACCGTCCATATGACACATCAAGTGCAGCTCACTTTATAATACAAATTTATATATTTAAAGCAAAACTTCTCAGTGCTTCTCCTCCCATTAAACTATTTTGTAACAACTGCTACTCCCCAGAAAAGTACTCCCTTTGATCACAGTATATATTACGTAATCCAGGAGTTAGGGCCAGGGTCTTCCACAGAATTAATTTAAGGGATAGGGGAGATTAAATCGAATATCATGGGGTGGGGGTGGGAGGGAGTTATCTTTCATCAGTGACCAATATTTTTCAGAGATCATAATTTGTTTAGATACAGTTTGTGTATTTCAAATTTAAATGAAAGGGTTTTTAAGACGTAACCTACAAGGAGCTATTTATAGACGTGTAATCTTCAAGGAGCTATTTATAGACAGACATAATGCATTATTGGTGTTTTTAATGGATAGGACAGAGAGATCAAAGGATAGGGGGTCAATTAAGAAGTAGGGGGAAATTAGATTTTAGAATTACGGATAGGGGGAATATGCTCTTAAATGCCCTGTGGAAGACCCTGTAGGGCTATTCCATTAAAACACATGGGGGCCCGGGAAGGCACTTTTGACACTGAACACCCACCAATTGATGTAAAATTGAGTTCAAAGAACCAAATTTTGGAAAATAAGGTTCACCCATAGATGTTTATTAAACTGCCTTCCTGGGGTCACAGGCATGTTTTAATGGAATAGCCTTTACAAGTTCTCTTGTATATCACTAAAAAATTACAAACACAAAAGAAAGTGAACACTGAGTTTTGTTTAGATTTAATTGTATAAAGTTTTTATAGAATTAAATTGACATTCCAAGATGAATATGCCATGTTTGGTACCAAAGTTTTTATCATTCCATTGCCAATATCATGTTGTCATTTGTTTTTCAATACGTCGAATCATTAAGGGACTGTCGCTTGATAAAGAGGATAGGGTGTAAAGTAAAATGTAAAAGTGTCCAGTTTCTTTTGCAACTGAGTGTAGTTTTGCATCTCCAGCTGGCAGTGCTAGGACCAGAACTACTCCAAATATTATTAGTGCTGTTACAAGAGTATTATCCACCATTATATTTAATTTTCTAGTTGATAAATACGCTACATTTTCAGGGATTTTTACTCCAAGTTTTGGTGAGTCCCAATTTTCAATAGCTGACAAATATGTTCTTGTTCATAGAATTGACCACAAAACACAGTTTTAGTATTGACTAGACTCAGTGAAATTGACCACTAGACTCAGTGAAGTTGACCATTAGACTCGGTTTTGGTATTGATATGAAGTTGACCTCTAAACTCAGTGAAGTTGACCACTAGACTCAGTGAAGTTGACCACTAGACTCAGTTGACCACTAGACTCAGTGAAGTTGACCATTAGACTCGGTTTTGGTATTGATATGAAGTTGACCACTAGACTCAGTGAAGTTGACCACTAGACTCAGTGAAGTTGACCACTAGACTCAGTTGACCACTAGACTCAGTGAAGTTGACCTCTAGACTCAGTGAAATTGACCACTAGACTCAGTGAAGTTGACCACTAGACTCAGTTGACCACTAGACTCAGTGAAGTTGACCATTAGACTCGGTTTTGGTAATGATATGAAGTTGACCTCTAGACTCCGTGAAGTTGACCACTTGACTCAGTGAAGTTGACCACTAGACTCAGTTTAGGTATTAATATGAAGTTGCCCACAAGACTTGGTGAATTTGACCACTAGACCCATTGAAATTGACCACGAGACTCAGTAAAGTTGACCACTTGACTCAGTGAAGTTGACCACTAGACTCAATTTAGGTATTAATATGAAGTTGACCACAAGACTTGGTGAATTTGACCACTAGACCCATTGAAGTTGACCACGAGACTCAGTAAAGTTGACCAACTCAGTGAAGTTGATCATTACACTTGGTGAAGTTAACCATTAGACTCAGTGAAGTTGACCATTAGACTCGGTTTTGGTATTGATATGAAGTTGACCACTAGACTCAGTGAAGTTGACCACTAGACTCAGTTGACCAATAGAATCGGTGAAGTTGACCACTAGACTCGGTGAAGTTGACCACTAGACTCAGTGAGGTTTACACCAGACTCAATTTTGGTATTGATATGAAGTTGACGACTAGACTCAGTAAAGTTGACCAGTAGACTCAGTGAAGTTAACCATTAGACTCTGTGAAGTTGACCACTAGACACAATTTTGGCATTGATATGAATTTTGACCACCGTTTTGGTTATTGAGCTGTTTGTTATTGCAGAGTTTATCTTTTTTTTTCAATAAATTTTAAAATATAATACCAAGGTATTTTTTTCACTAATTGTGCATCTTTTTGTTTTGATTGTATTGAGTGATACAGCATGAAGTTTTCTTTCCTGGCATGCATAACCAGTTTTACATTTTCAATGATTAACACAAATTTTAAGAGGTGTGTCAGTTGTATTGGCACAATTGAGCAGACACAATATTAATCAACTGTTGTCGTTGTATTTCTTTGGATTCAAATTTACATAACTGTGGATTGTGTGTTGATTGATATATGAAATCAAATAAATGTAAATATAATCATGATTGTCGTCGTCGTCGTCGTCGTTTCAGACTTATACCCATTTCTATTAAGAGCCTGGTTTCTGTTTCCAGGAACAAGCGTTCCAGTGTGCGAGAGCCAGTAATTCCTGCTGCTCCAAGGACGAGAGCAGATGAAAATATGTCCTTCGCAAAAGAGCTGAATAGAATGGGAGCAACGTAAGTTTTGTCTTATAATATAGTATTAAAATCAATTGAACATATGCCTGTATTTGGTTCCATGCTTCTTCATGCCAAGTTGTCAGTATATTTCCAATAAAGAATAAATATTATGTTTTTTACTGAAGCTTCTTCATTGACTTCACATTGCTTTGAATTTATCTATATCATTCTTTTACTCCCATGTGCTTCATCCTATTGGCTTCTTAAATATTATTAAAGGTATTAAAATGGGGTACATCAGGCTTTGGGACTAAATTTGTTTAAAAGTGCTAAAAGCTATGAAATGACCAGTTGTTGGTTTTAACTTATTTATTTTACATCAGTTGTAACGAAAGGTCTATTTGAATCACTCGCGATGTCTTCCTGGGTAGAACCAGTACTAAGCAATGCCGATGAAGTGTTTTGCTCAGGGACACAACGCATATGGCAATGGTGGGAATCGAACCCACGACTTTTGGATCATGGGTCCAACGCTCTACCACAAGACCATAGCGCTCCACGACCAATTGTTGAAAGATATAGCTGGAACAATCACAGTTTCTAAAGCACAGCGCAATAATTAATAATTACAGCAAGCCTACCAGGCCATAGAGGAGTCCCCAAGTAATTCATTGCCTCATGCGGAGCAGCTTGTCGATATTAACACATGACGCTCGTTATGCATTACAGGATTCTATTACCACCAAGTTTAAAATGGTTTTCTCTGGTGCATAATGCAAAAAAAAAATCCTGTGTTTCCGATGGCCTGACCGACCCTATTTTTAAGGGGCCGACCCTAAAACTTTTTATGAAAAAAAATAAATTTAAATTTGTTCTGAACAATGATTTATCACAATATATCGAGGTAAGCTTACATCACAGAGAAACTTTCAGTTGTATCATCAACTTTTATGGGGTTTATGAGATAAATACATGTAGAATCTCGCAATATCTTGCTCCAAAAAAAAGAAGAAAAAAAAGGGGGGAAAAAAAAGAAAATGCCTACCGACCTACCCTATTTTTTTAGAGCATGCAATAGGAAACACACCTATATTTTTTTTTGGCCTAACCATAGGAAATACTGTTTTCAAGTATTTTATTTACATTTTCAGTTTATTTTTATCAGTTTATACAGAAATAATGTATTTAAACATCTAAACAAAATACAAATCCTGATGTACTCCCTTTAAACTTAGTAAACAAAGGTGCTATGATATTTAAACCTATGGTAGAATACCGAAGAAAAATGTAATACTTAAAATTGTATTATAACCTTTCATTTAATTATATTCAAGTCACATTGATACTCAGTTAATAAATCGAGAGGCGGATGGCAGGAGGTGTACAGTACTGGTTCTACCCAGGAAAAGTGGGTGGTCTGCCTCCACCACAAAAAATCGACCGTCGTATATAACCTTATATGTGTTGAAAAATTATGTAAAATACCATACTAACAAATCGAGACGAGAGGCTGATTTTTTTACTGCTTCATAAAACTTAAAGGGATACATGGCAATCTTGATTTTTTAAAAGCTCACAGCGCCCCTTTAATTTTTCTACATAACTTGATTTGTTCAGTCATTAATATTAGTATAAAGCAAATTGATTTTGCATATAATCAACTGTTGGTAATGTTGCAACAGTATTTAAATCTGTGTATAATAAGACGGAAACAATTTTTTTTTTTATTTATATGCAAGCAGGTTTACAGTTAAAATGATATTGGATAAATAAAGCAAGACGCTAATTTCAGTGCTTGATAAACACTTCACAATGGCTATATGTCCGTTTAAGATTGCCGTGGGTCTCTTTAAGGGTTCATTACATAGCCCAAAACCGTCTGTTATAACTACTGATATATTTTTTAATTTGGAGAAAACCCTTTATGTTGATTTCATCATTCAAAATACTCTTCGCACAATGTAGGTTTCTATTGGATAATTGAAATATCCCAAAATGCATTGTGTAATACTTTTCCTTAACCCACACTGTCATATTATGCATGATGCAGTATGCTTACATGGAACCTCAGATTGTGTGATACCAATACTCTTTATGTATATCACTGTCTGACATGTTTTCTTTTTTGCCCTCTATAGGAAAGAGTAAGTGTAACGTTCTCTGCCCACACGCTTCTGCAATCAATAGTTATGTTGTGTTTATTGTGTGTTTGAGAGGTGTTTGTACACATTATGTTTTGGTCAAGGATTGCATTAAGAGAGGTGTTGAACGAATGTTTTGTCATTGATTTGTACATCAGTGATCGGTCTAAATATGGTGAAACATTCAGTATGTATTTAACATGTTAGTGCATTTGAAGTCACATGATGTAACTAAGATAGTCACATGATGTAACTAAGATAGTCGATATCCAGAATTGGTCGGAATGGGTTTTCCATGTAGGCGCAAACTCAGTAGGTCAATTTTTCAATCGAAAACAAATGTTGCGGAACACTTATTTTCATTGTCCAAGTTGCTCGTGTCGAATATTTTAGCAGTACAATATGTTTGTACCTACATCATGTGACCGATAAAACCCACGAGAGGCCTATTCTGGAGGAAGTCTATTCAGATAAGAGAACACAACAATATGCATTTAATTAAAAAATAATGCTAGCACTAATACTTGGGATATTGAAAACAAACACTTACGAGTTAAACGTATATGTCCATCTTTTTTTGACTATTCATATTGGAGATATGGTGGAAGAACATCTTTTTAGGAAAAATGTTGTGGTATGGGATCTAAATTGGCTTCTAAAATTGTCTTTACTTGGGATCTAAATTGGCTTAATTGACTTTACTTAAAAAAAAAAACATGCAACATTTACGGGTCAAATTTCTCATATGGTTTCCATTTTACATGTGGCTAGATATATAAAAACTAGGTTGAACCCTCAGCCAAGTGTTTTTCCAATTTGTTTTTTTCTTTTTTTAAATTTTAAAGGTTATGTAGGTCTTTGATAATTCTAAAAGATTTAGTGAAGACTTGAGCCCTTGCATCGTGTATATAATACTTAATAGTGAAATATATAATGGGACATTACTCTTGGCTCAGCTGGTTCCAGCCCCGCCGGTTGTTGGAGGGAACAGGATAAATAGGTGCATCCTTTATACTCTTAGTTATTAAATTGCATCACTACGTTTAGTGTGTTGCTAGGATTATGTGGTATATTGACTGCTGTGGCAGATTTGGGAGAGAGTTGTGCTGCTTGCGTAAACAAAAATGTTGAAATGCTGTAAATTGGATAATAATTGCAAAGGAGTTTTTTTACTGTCGAATATAGTGCTCACCTTAGCCTTAACCCCTTACTCTACATGAAAAGAAAAGCCAGAGAAATAAATCCAATGAGGATTGAGCCTCACTTGCATCATTAGGATAATATTTTATTGTCACCGGTCTCAGGTTCAACTGTCTTGTCTCTCAGTTTGTGAATGTTTCATAAACCCCTTCTATCAATTGAAATTGTGTATCTTCAATGGCCATGAAAATATTTAAGAAAAAATTACCTCGAAAAATAAAACCTTTGTTAATTTATATCCAAATTACGGTATGCTTTTAATTTCAGCTATTGTGCTTCGAATATATATATCATTCATCCTATACTCTGCCATATTAACATATCATATATTCACAATCATCGGTGTTTGCATTTAGTGCAAAATCAGAAACGGAAATCCAACTTGCACATTCTAATAAGACTGCAATAATAAAATCTAACTTTCTCACTAGATTCACAAAATTATTTTAATCAAATTTTTTTTTAAAAAATGTATTTCTGTTTATATAAATATATTAAAACATCTTACGGTCTTAACATGTTTTGCTTAAAATAGTAATTAAACTTGTATATATGCTCATAGAAAGTGAGCTAATCACAAAATATAGTGTAACCTTGGTAACTGTTATTATAATTTTATATGGAAATCGTTTACAAAACCTGATGGCAAATAACCTATGAAGTACCTTTTCTTGTTGACACACTTGACCATCAATTCCATTTTCATCCAATCCCACATTTTTATCCTATATCAATGTATACTGAAGAAAAAAAGAAACGCAACTCAGCAATTTTTGGTATATATTGTATGTATAATATGCTGCTGTTAATCAAATGTTTCATGGCTACATTAGACCTTTCCTTTCGAGAAAAAGACTAAAACAACACATAACACAACAAATGTTATCCCTTCAAAGTTTCATTATTGAGAGAATACGCGTTTTGTTCAAGCAGGTGAGCAAACTTAGGATTTAACATTTTGCAATCTCTACATTAAATACAGTATTGAAAAGGCTCAAATTTTCAAAGAAAAACTTCAACATTTACAAATTAATTGTTTCAAAGTTTGCTTACGACTAAAAAGTCTACAACAGCAGTTTTGTCCTTGCTCTTACTAGCTGCAACTCATTTTTTTACCAAAAAAAAACAACTGGATTATTCTGGAATATTACGTGGAATTAAGTGTACAGTATATAAATTATATAGTTGAAATTCCCGAGTTGCGTTTCTTTTTACTGTAGTATATATTTAAACACTTGTAAGTAATATTCCCAATTTGGCCACAACTGTTTAAAAAGTGAGAATATAAGAATCTGGGGTATGCGATGAAGATTGGGAACTCCAACAAGAGGTATAACTGGTTTTATCTGAATCCCGATTAAAACCAATATACCGAGGGTTGGAATTGCCTTTTCTGATCCGGATACCCATGATTGATTCTTTTTCTTGACATCATGTAACTGTTGATGCTATCTACATCTTCGTTGAGGCACGTGACTTTTATCTGACCTTAGGATAAGATCGGATTTTCTTAAGCGCTTATGTTAAACTGGGATAACCTTATCTGGTATGCAGTAAAATCGTGTATTGTTAAAAATGTCTAGTTTATAATGAAATCCTACACATGCCTTAAAATAAACTTGCTTGAACATTATATGCCGTATTTCGTCAAGAGCACGTCCACCAATAGTCCCCCGCCCCCTTTTCAAAAAAACTAAAAAATCAAAAACAATCAAAAACAAAAAAAATCAAAATTCAATACATTTTCGATCTTTTGTATTAATTTTGCATTGAGTCCATGTGCTGCTATTAGGATAAATACGGTATGTTTTATCATTAATTCTCGTCTCCTCACAGTACAATATTACATAATAAACATAACAGTTTATTCAGTTCAGTTCAATTATGACTAGCATTGAGCGATTGGTTTTCGCGGCAGCATATGTGATTTATTTTTGTCTTATTTTGTAGCATCTACGAGGCTGTACACGAGAGGCAGGGCAAGAATGCAAAGGAATTGAATGTCGAAAAGGGGGATATTCTTCAGGTATTTGGTGTTTGTAAAAATGTCAACAAAGTGATGTTAGAATCTTAACATTCTGTATAGGTTATAGATCATATAATAGAATTTTAAGGAAGTAATTTCAAAGAATTGATAGATGTAGCGACAAAGAGATGGAAAAGATACATCAGAATCTGTGAACTTGCCCTGTTCTTACTATAAAATAGATTCCTATGGTTCTATAACATGCGCAGATGATACAGTCCTGGACTGCCGAAGACAAGGCTAAGACACACACGAGTAACCCAGTGGCACCCATGAGTCTCAAACTGGTGACCTCCAGATTTAAAATCAAATCTGTTATCCACTGCAGTTCCGATGGGGTTTACCCTTAACCTGCTATATATATATATATAATGGACTGTTCTTTCTTTGAATTGGGACCATTCCATTTATCTGACCAAGGGTTTTGGGGAAAATGACTGATCAGCAGATGACATTGTAAACCCTGATCAGCCTGCGAGTTACTCGCAGACTCGCAGGCTGATCTGGGTTTACAATGGATGCAAAGGCTATTATAGTCATGCTTACCGGGTTAAGAGTTAAACCCAGGTACTCAAGTCCACTGGGCCACGCCAGCCTCTTAAAGGTAATGTAGCAACTCGGCCAAAAAGCTCTTTTATTGAGAGTTCTAAAAAACTTGGAAAAAGGTGAAATAATTATCAAAATCGGATGATAAACAAAAAAGATATGACTATTTGAAGGTTGTTCTGGGAGCTGCCATTTTGAAACTGACATCATAGTTCCATATGAGTAAAATTGTCATATGGTCATTTAGAACTGTGATGTCATAGCTCTAGAAATGACGGCTTCCATATCCGTTTCAACAGAACCTTCAAATGATCATATCTTCTTTGTTTATCATCCGATTTTGATAATTCTGTAACCATTTTCCAAGTTTTTCAGCACTCCCAATAATAAAGATTGTTTGGCTGTGTCACTAAATTCTCTTCAAGGTAAAATGAACAAATGTACATTTTAATACAAATGTTTATACTTGCACAGGTACTGGACAAGTCCAGGAACTGGTGGAAACTGAAGAACTACCTTGGCGACACAGGCTACGCACCATACACTATATTAAAGGAATTTCAACCTCGCGACGAATACGATAATGTAAGTTGAAAACAAATTTGACAGCTGTCAGAATTTTATAGCCACAGTTGCTTGCACATTTGGAATAGTGAATTAGACCTATTGAAATAGTTTTCTCCTTTTTGGAAAACGTGTGTAACATTTTTCCCAGAAAAAAATATAATTAAAACCCCCCATACCTGTCACCCTGTATTTGTCCATATAGTGAAGCTTAAAGAAACCTTGAAATGGGAAGTCAGAAGATTTGAACTTTATTTGATTTGTTTGGGTTATCATACATTGTAATCTTGATATTTGTTTGCCTCAAAATGATTTTGAAAGCAAGTAATGTTCCATACTGTTATAGAAAACCAACAGCTGCAAAAACAGTCTTAATTTTGAATAGGGCAGGAGAATAAAAGAGGATTGAAAAAAAAATACCAGCCAACTTAGTCCTTAACATTGCCTCGCAGTCACTGTCCTAATATGAGTGGGGTGGTAGGTATAATGACAAGGGTGTCTTGTAAATTTGGATAAATTTAAATATGTTACTGTTGAAAATTGGTTTAACAAATAATCTCTTTTAAAATAATACCCTTAACATTAACTTCTTAATTTTTAACAAGAAATACCAAAATTATTTTCCATGAAATATTAAAATACATCTTCCTGAATTTCGGAAGTGAATTTTTAGCTCTGCTGGCCAAGGTTTAATGAAACCCCTGGTTGGATTTCAACGAAACTTGCCATATTCCGGTTAAATGATTTTTGGCAGAGTTATGCCCCTTTAAAGGTTTTAATAGACAAACTTTGTCCAGATTAGTCTCTTCTGAACTCCTTGCCGGATTTCAACAAATCTTGGTTGGGATGATCAGTACCAAGCCTAGTTGCACCTGTCATTGCTGTGTTCTGGTTGAATGAATTTTGGCAGAGTTATGACCCCTTAAAGGTTTTAATACACTAACTTTGTACAGATAGTTCTCCTGAACCTCTGGCTGGATTTCAATGAAACTTGTCAGGGATGAGCAGTACCAAGACTAGTTGCATATATCATCACCATGTTCCGGTTGAACTATATTTGAAAGAGTTATGGCCCCTTATGCATACAACTTTATCTTTAGCCAGTAGAGCATCCACAGACCTTGTTTGAATTGCAAGTCTAGCGCAAAAACTTTCAATTTTCTATTTGTGTTTTGTCTTACAACACTGGTGTTTTAACGTTTAAAAAGTTAATGCTTTAGCGAACTGTGCTGTTAACATAAGTAACATATAGATCTAACGATAAATATAGTTGCACTTTAATATTTCAGTTTTTATCTTAATGATAAGCCATGTCTTATACAATAGTAATATACTAAAAACTGCATTTTTCATGGCTTAAAGGGACTGGAGGAGATTCGGATGTCATTTAATGATCTTATTTATTTGACTGATAATTTGCAAATACTGCGGTAAACCCAGCAGTGGTCCCAAGCTACTGCTGAGAAAAAAATATTTTTTTAATTGATTCAAAACGAAATTATTCCCATTTAAAAAACAAATCCCCTGAATTAATAAATGAAATTTATACAACAAAAGCTTGTCGAATAGTAAATGTTTCTAGTTTTTTCAAGTTTTTTTCTTAAATGGGACAAAACATAAAGCTCACCTCAATACATTTGCATTGCAAAATGAAATAAAGGCCTATTAGGATGGTTCGCTTCCGGTCTCTTGAAGAGATATGGTACCGAGCTATTAACATTATACAGGTGTTGTCTCCCCCATCAGTGGAACTATAGATGGGAGAGAACTTGTGTTGTGATGTTGATTACTTGTGCTATGTCTCTGTTATTGTTTAAACATGTATAAAATAAGGTGCTTTTATGGGTTAAACAGTCATTTTGTATTATAAATATATTTTGCAATATATTTCTTGAGTAATATTTAGGTGTGTCATTTTGGAATTTTGAAAAGAGACATTATAAAGAATAAAATTCTGAAAGTTTTAACTTTTATTTGACACGAACCCATGATGCGCCTTGTTATTTCCCTCAGGGCACTCGTTTGGCCATTCCCCTCCCCTAAAAGGATATATTTTTTCCCTTTTCCTGCGAAAAATTCAATGTTATTTTTTTTATTAAACTCCCAGTACAGTAAAAACAGCTTTTTTCAATTTGGAATGGTACATTATTGGTGCCACTTAAATAATAAAAAAAATAATAATTTGCGTTTCTTAGAAATTCCCCTTTCATATGAAAACAATGCAAAATTCCTCTTCCTGAGGGCCCTGGCCCCAGTCCCCTAAAAGCTGACTAGTGCCCTGTCCCTACATTGAACCCCTTTGTTGTTTTACCGTTTGTTGTTACATCCCCAAGGGATCTACTTTTTGTGTTACCTGCATAGCAAGGCAGACAATTAGGGATCACATTGTCCATTGTCTGGCATCCATCCGTCTGTCACATTTTAACCGTGTGTGTGTAGTTCTAAGGTTTATAGTCCGTCCGCCAACGAACACGTCAAGGTATACCTGACGCGATGGGCACAATACAGTCTGGACTTTTGTCACATTTTAACCTACAACCTAATCTTGACCAATTTGACCTATGTTCATACTCTTCATCTTACCTCAAAGAATGTTGTTACACATGTCCAATAACTCGGACTTTAATTTTGGTAGAGTTATGCCCCTTTTCATAACCTGCAACCTAACCAAACCCATAAATGGCCTTAACTTAAAAAGTATTTGACTTATGTTCGTGAAACTTCACATCTTTTCAATCTGAAATAAGCATATGGCAGGCGACACAAGTGTTCTGAGGAACACCCTTCTAGTTTAATATTGTATTCATATAGGACCATCTTTGTAAATGTATCAGGGGTCAAATTTAATATTTTTAGCCACTTGCTAAAGTGTGGGCAAGTGCCAAGATTTCTACTTGCTATTTTAAGCAGGGGACTTGCGTTAATAATTTAGAGGTAGCAGTAATGCTATACATGTAAATGGTGACATTTTAACACTCAACAGGTAGTAATGTATCATTATATTTACTATGCACCTATTTTACTAAGTTTGATGAATATGTTTAGTGAATAAACGTAGATTTAGACTTAGTGGGTTTCTTTTAGTACTTGCAAAATTTAGCAAGTGCTAATATTTTCTACTTGCAATCTGCACAAATCTACTTGCATTTAGCAAGTAAATAAGTGTTAAATTTGAACCCTGATGTATTCTATATTTACATCATATATATTTGCATTTCCAGGATATGTTAATACATGAACATGCCTATGTTACACAGATCCATAGTTCGATTTGCGGCTAACTAATTTTGTCATTGACCTTTTTCCTAAATCTTTGAAAAACTAAATTTGTATATGAGAAAACTAGACTTATGTTAATACATTAAGCCTTAACTAATGCTTGCCTGTGTTTTAAGACAAACCAAACTATTGTTCTTTTAGGATCCGTACAGTCGCCACTAGTCCCCAATCCGTATAAATGTTGTGCGAATGAGACATGTCGAGTAAGAACTTTGTCAATGCTGCGGCAATATTGCGGCAAAATTGCATCCATACATGAATGTATCAGAAATAGCGACACATTAACAACCACACTGTAGAGACATGTATTCCCTTTTTGCCTAAACACCCATTTAAACTTCTCGTATTACGTTGTGCATTTGTTTAAAGTCTGCAACTTTAATAACAACATACATCTTGCATTGCATTATTTAATAATAACAACATACATATTGCATTGCATTATTTGCCTCTTTACTTTGCGTGTGACTGCTCTCATTTCGCTTCAAACATCGCTTTAATATAGTGTAATACAAATATCTTTTTAAAATTGCTTAATTAACACGATAATGCACTTGTGACTATGTTTGCTTATTTAATTCTGTTTTAGAATGCTTTAAATTTGTGTTTTAGACAAAAACAGAAAAGTCTTACTGACCCATTTTACGACAGTATTTAAGTTTTTTAAATCAATGCCTCGTCTGCTTTTAAGTTGCAAACATAACGGAATAAAAAATGGGATTTTCAAATCCTGTACACTTTATATGTTTACTTTTGACATGGTTTAACCAGACGCAATCTGGCAATCTGTTAAATTATCCGCTGATCTGCATCGTTAGTAGCACCACAAGCTAAATGGATTAATGCTGAGAAAACTAAATCCTAATTTCAACACTATGCATGCACAATTACATCTCTGGTCAATCCCCAGATCACCTCAATGGCATGCAATACACGAACATACAATGTAGCCCGAAATTTAATTAATTTTCCCCTGTATTTTGCATGAATATACACGAATAAAGGATAAATATATTCATCAATAAGGAAACAGTTCAGAAGGTCTTATCTCAGTGATCGTTGTATTTCATGACTTATTTCTTGCGTAAAGAGTTTTACATTTTTGCATTTCTTCATGGAAGTGAATATATCTCAGAATCGCTGATAAACTATGCACAGCTTGAAATTGTGCTTGCTTTGAAACGCTACCGTAACTTGATGATGAACCAAGTGCTTTAAGAAAGGGCCAAACTGGGTTAAATTAGAAATCCCTTGTGTAATCATGAGGTAATATAGGTTAGGATATAATCAAAGCTTTAAGGAAATAAACAAAGCTTTACAGATTTTGATTGTTATTGATTGTATGTTAGTTGCAGTTTAAGCTTTTCATTATGGATTTACATTTTATAAGGAGATTACAGCTTTAACTTGTGATTAAAGTTAACGAAGCTAGTGCAGCTTTAAGAAATGGGTGTATTACAAGAATGACTTGTATTTATTTTTTTGCTTTTTCTAACTTCTGCATGTCATTACTTTAGGATGTATTGCTGCCCAACTCGTTGCAAGTACCGATGAATTAGTTATCGGGAAGAACTGTGCCAGAAGGTGCAAAGGTTGCTAACGAAGATGTTCATAGCATGTACACTTTTCTTTGTAAATGACAAACTTTCTTTGTAAATGGTAATCCATTAAGTAGCAAAGAAGTTCCGACATGTATAGTAAGTTTGATCCAAAATTAAAAATGGTTTTAAAATGATTTACTCCAAGCTGTAAGTTTTCTTAAAGCTAACATTTCCTTATGAATTTATTTTTATGATACTTTAAGATTCATTCAGTAGAAAACACCTGCTTGTTTTGAATTTTCATCTTAAAGATGAATTAAACTGTTAATCACATTAACTTAATTGTCAATTAAAGAATTAATAGACTGAATTAAATTGTTAATTGTCGTGATTTATTTAAATGCAATAGCTTTGAAAATCAGACCATATACCTTGAATCAAAAGAAAATTGCACATGATGTGATCACAGTAGCATGGCATGGACATTTATATAGGAAATAAAGTTATAAGGAATATATAGAAATTAGTAGAAGACTGTTATATATGCTTTAATTTATGCATTTTTCACGCCAACTAATTTTACCTCGACACATGTAACTGTACTAGTGAACACCCAGGGTTAGGAAGTGTATAATATATACGCAGCACATGGCTGATTATTTAACGACTTAGAATAGTAATTACAGAAGTTTTTTATCTGTGGCCTTGATAATAAAGACATCTAAAACTTTCTCGCCTCTCACCGCTGCGGGTTTGTATCCCACTGGGAGCTCAACTTGTCAAGTGAGAATGTGTCGATTGTTACGGAGGATGGGAGGTATACAGTACTGGTTCTACCCAGGAAAAATGGGGTGGTCTGCCTCTACCACGAAAAATCGACCGTCATATATGGCCTAATATGTGCTAAAAATGGCACAAAACAACATTGAAACATTGTCCATTCAGACCTAATTCTAAGGTATTGTTCTATGATACATTAAATTGTTTTTGACCGAAATGAATGTAAATCTTTGGCCAAAGATCACGCCATATTCCACCAAGTGTTATCAAATGATAAATGCTCATGAAATGATTTGTTATACTTTATGAAATGATAAATATTTTCCTTTATCGTCTGTTACTCAGGACATGTACTTGCAAAAAAAAAAAAAGAAGAAAAAAAAAAGTGTATTTAAGCTAACCCCTCTTTACTATAGGTTGTCCTGTTACCTGTTATCAAGGACTTCTTGGAAGAAATATTAGTTGTAGAAATTGTATCATTATAGAAACATTTTATTCTGAGTAAGGCATTTACATCAGAATAATGCTTGCTTTATATATTAAAGTATATAAGGTAAAGTAAAACTAATATTTATATTCTCATTTATCCACCCATCTCTTTAAATCTCCTATCCTTAAGTAAACATATACACATGGACTTTTAATTTATTTCTTCTCCAAAATGAAATGAGAATCTAAATTTTCTCTCAAATCATAATTTTCTCGTAAGAAAAATCAATACACATGACTTTTTTATTGTACTCTCCAAAACAAAATGAAATGAGAATCTAAAAATTAATTCCACTTCAACTGTCAATCTTTTTACTATATTTGAAGTACTTATATTTGAACATAAGATTGTTGGGACAATTTATTCAACATTTTAATTTGTAATAAGGTTCATTCCTTAAATTTTGAGAAAGAACTGATTTGATGTAGAAGTTTTTTTATGTTTATTGAGATAATAACTGTTATTTTCTTACTTGATATTGTTTTGCTGTGTTTTTGTAGTCAAAATGTTTATAGTTATTATATTCTTACACTAACCACATTTTTAACTTTGCAGATGATTCCGTCTTATTAATGCTTATATCATTAGGAGTATTATTTCACGCGTAAGATTACTGTTCACTTAAACATATTGGTGAAGGATAATTTACGCTTTGTCATGTCATTGATCGTAACTAACAGAAATAAATTGCCTTCCATGTACAATTTGAAAGGAGTTGACAGTTAATGCTTACTAAATACACTTGCCCTATTCCCTGTTTAGATATCTGGGTTGCAGTATGCATTCCAATTCTGCCCCCTGTCTACATGTCTGTGCCTTCTCCAGATATCTTTGCCCTGTCTAGATATCTGCCCCCTGTCTAGATATCTGCGCCCTGTCAAGTCAAAATATCTGCGCCCTGTCTAGATATCTGCGCCCTGTCAAGATATAATCTGCACCCTGACTAGTTATCTGCACCCTGTCTAGATATCTCTCTCTCTCTATATATATATATATATATATTGATACTCCAACACCCCCTTTCGAAGATTATGTGCAGGTTTCCTGGGTAGAACCAGTACTGCGCAATGTGGATTAATTATCTTGCTCAAGGATAAATAAAATCGCCATGGCGAGGATTTACCCACAACCTTTCGATCTGAAGTCCGGCGCTGTACCACTGAACCACACATTCCACTATCTGCACCCATTCTAGATATCTATGCCCTGCCTGTCTAGATATCTCTGAGCATTGATCAAAACTCAAACTATATGCAGGTAGCAGATATCTTGCAAATGTCAAATTGACTTTCATATGTTGCGTTGTCTCCCATTTACCTATCAAGTATAGTAATCTCTATCATACTGATGGGCCATGAGGGCCATGATGACCATGATGGGCCATGATGACGATCATGGCTGGCTTTATTAACATCAAGCACTTGGTTTAGGGCACTCTCCAAAAACTTCTATATTCAAAACGTTTGAAATATACAATTCAGTTCATAAACGAGCCTGCATTAAATTCAATGACATGACTTTAAATGCTGTCTGACATCTTGAGACCATTCTGTTCCCATGATGTATTCAACAAATGAGAGAAGACAAAGATGACTAAATTTGTGAAGTCATTGATGATACATTGGAAACATAACTGAAATAGTGCATTGAACACCAACAGAACAGAATGGTTTTATCCAGGCAGACAGCATAGAGAAACTATATCAAAGAATGTCTGGTTGTGTGACATATTATAGCATATAAAATAACACAGTTGTTACTAATTAAAGCCATTGCAAAGGTTATTGATGGGACCAATGTAGATAATAGGTTGTAAACAGTTACGGTTCTTGATCTAGACCTTTGTTTATGCAAGGTTGCGAAGTCTTGCCATTATTTTTAGACGGGAATAAGTCCATTTTGTAAAACTGTTCGTCCAATGATTTCATTTTAACTATACTGAACCAAACAGCTAATGCACTGGTAGGCAATACCTTTAAATTAATCTCAATAAAAACAATTAATAAATCAAAACGAAGTTCATTCTGAACGAGACAAATATCTTGTCAATAACGACTGTAAATTAAAAAAAAATCATTCAAATCACCTGTCTCTAACGTTACCAGTCAGGATATAATAAGTTCATACATTAAAGGTATTGTCTACTGGTGAGTTAGCTGTTTGGTTCAGTATAGAAAGATGGGTAACTTGCAATACTAAAAAGTATTGCTGATTTTAATGTGATTTTGATTAGATTTCTTCCCAATCAGTGAGCTCTTTATATAGTAAATGGATAATGAAGTTTATTGAAGAGACCGTTTAAATTTAATGCTTCTAATTGCTAAGGATCCGTGGGTTACAACATATACTTTATATAAAAATATCCTATCATATTTCTTAATATTGGTATCATTGGACAACTCAGGGTGAGCCATGTCTTCAGTCAATGACATTTAAAGCAGATACACAAATGGCAATAATTCTGTTTACTTTATCATGAATCTAGCATCATTATCAATGTATGTTTACTTTATCTTGAAACCAGCATCCTTATTGTTGGATGTTTACTTTATCTTGAAGCCAGCATCCTTATCTTGTAGCCAGCATCCTTATTGTTGGATGTTTACTTTATCTTGAAGCCAGCATCCTTATTGTTGGATGTTTGCTTAATTTTGAAGCCAGCATCCTTATTGTTGGATGTTTACTTTATCTTAAAGCTAGTATCCTTATTGTTGGATGTTTACTTTATCTTGAAGCCAGCATCCTTATCTTGAAGCCAGCATCCTTATCTTGTATCCAGCATCCTTATTGTTGGATGTTTACGTTATCTTGAAGCCAGCATCCTTATTGTTGGATGTTCACGTTATTTTGAAGCCAGCATCCTTATTGTTGGATGTTTACGTTATCTTGAAGCCAGCATCCTTATTGTTGGATGTTTACGTTATCTTGAAGCTAGCATCATTAATGACAGACATTTATCTTGAAGCTAGCATCATTATTGACAGATGTTTACTTTATTGAATCTAGCATCATTATTTACAGATGTTTATTAGCATCACTATTGACAGATGTTTACTTTATTGAATCTAGCATAATTATTTACAGATGTTTACTAGCATCATTATTGACAGACGTTTACTTTATTGTGAAGCTAGCATCATTATTGGATGTTTACTTTATTGAAACTAGCATCATTGTTGACAGATGTTTACTTTATCAGTAAACTAGCATCATTATTGACATATGTTTACTTTATCATGAAGCTAGCATCATTATTGACAGACGGTTACTTTATTGAATCTAGCATCATTATTGACAGACGTTTACTTTATTGAATCTAGCATCATTTTTGACAGATGTTTATTTTATCATGAAGCTAGCATCATTATTGACAGACGTTTACTTTATTGAATCTCGCATCATTGTTGACAGATGTTTACTTTATCATGAAGCTAGCGTCATTATTGACAGACGGTTACTTTATTATGCAGCTATCATCATTATTGACAGATGTTTACTTTATTGAATCTAGCATCATTGTTGACAGATGTTTACTTTATCATGAAGCTAGCGTCATTGTTGACATATGTTTGTTTTATTGAAGCTAGCGTCATTATTGACAGACGGTTACTTTATTATGAATCTAGCATCATTGTTGACAGACGTTTACTTTATCATGAAGCTAGCATCATTATTGACAGAAGTTTACTTTATTGAATCTAGCATCATTGTTGACATATGTTGACTTTATTATTAATCTCGCATCATTGTTGACAGATGTTTACTTTATCATGAAGCTGGCGTCATTATTGACAGACGGTTACTTTATTATGAATCTAGCATCATTGTTGACAGATGTTTACTTTATCATGAAGCTAGCGTCATTATTGACGGACGGTTACTTTATCATGAAGCTAGCATCATTATTGGCAGACGTTTACTCTATTATGAATCTAGCATCATTGTTGACAGATGTTTACTTTATCATGAAGCTAGCGTCATTATTGACAGGAATTCTTGTTTTTATGCCTGTCCTTCATGTTTTGTGCGTGAATTCTGCTCAAAGTGTCTTTGAACCCTGACACAACCAGTCAAAGTAATTCTATAATAAAGTAAATACTTTTATTGCCAGTGGTGTATACTGTTTATAAGATGAACTTGGAAAATAATTCAAAGATAAAGCGATTAAAATTTTAACCCTTAACCCGCTACATATATATAATGGTATGTTCTTTCTTTGAATTAAGACCATTCCATTTATGTGACGGGGGTGTTTTGGGGGAAATGACTGATCAGCAGCCAGACATTGTAAACCATGATCGCAGGCTGATCTGGGTTTACAATGGACGCAACGGCTATTATAGTCGTGCTTAGCGGGTTAAGGGTTAAATGGTTATGTGACAAAGATTAAATTTTAAAATGTAAATTTTCAGTTGGATAAATTTAGAATATTTTAATTGTCAATTAGATGTCATGAATGTTGATTCTCAGAAGATATGGCTTAATTATTTTTTTTGTTCGCCTACTTTTCTACAGTCATAAAAAATGCATGTTATTTTGGAATTATTGGTTATAATATTCAATTTTGATAAAGAAATGTGCACTGTTCGCATAGTTTCTGTAGAAAAGCAACATCATTTAGCATGAATGCCTGTTGGTTTGGTTGAAGCTTCCTTTATTTGGCAATATTTGATAAATTTGTTTGTTTTTTTGTTTCAAAACTATTTAAGATATGTTTAATATACAAAGACACTAAAAACGACAATTAAAAAAAAAAATAGCATTTTGAGATTTAAAGAATAATGATTTAACTGTTAATTTGAATTTATCTATGCTCTTAAATATAATCTTAAAAAAAGACTGGTGTAATTTAGATGGCCATCACAAAATATATTTTGATATCTTCTTATAATGTAAATGTACAGTGAAGAAAGATTTAGTATGTTCTAACATAATAATTTGTTCACCACTTTCCTTCCCTACCCCGCTACCCATCAACCCAGATTTCTCAACGATGCTATCTCTGTTTCAGGGTCAAGGCAGACGTTTGAGTGGCGACTACAGTAGTTACATTAATGGCAATGCCCCACCACCGCCGCCGCCACCCATGTCTGGATCCAACCGCGGTGGAGCACGGGCAGGTGCGGATAAGTCATTTCGATACTTCTGATGATAACTTGTCCTACTTTTAGATTCCATTACCCCAATATCTTGTCGTATTCAGACACTACCAGGTTCATAGATTCCATTCCGCGGATATCGTGATTTGATTGTCGCAATATTTTCCGTTGATTCTTCTGAAGAAAATGACGCCTAAATGTTGATTCCATTATACATATCATTTTTGCAAAAGTATAGAAATTAGATTCATCTTTATTCACCATGCTGTAATTATTTAAAAAGTGTTAAATACCTTATAAAGCCTTAAGTTTCCTTAATAAACTGATAACGAGTGTTTCTATTCATAATGGTCAAGGTCGTTGAATGACCCCTTACCTTGCAACAGATGTCAAGGTTAGTCACTCAATGTCGTTGACTGACCCCTTAACTTGCAACAGATGTCAAGGTCAGTCACTCAGTGCCGTTGACTGACCCCTTACCTAGCAACAGATACGTCAAGGTCATTTCATCTGTTTAATTAGTATTCACCAATTATGTCAAAGTTTTAAAACTGATTTTCATATGAGTTATGACAGTACCGTATGTTCCTTTAAGCTTGTTGTATTCATAACTTTCACATGACATCATCAATAAAATAAAAGACCTCCACATTCTGGTAGGGGGTAAACTCGGTGTTTATCATTGGTGCTCAACTGACTTTAGCCCTTTATTAAACTAGTTTGTAGTGATAATTATATTAAAAGTTTTGTTTTTTGTGTACATCTATGTATCTTCTTTGGTGTTGTCTGATTTTAAAACACCAGTATGGATACATTTAATTTAAATCGTGGTCTAATATTTTTATTTTTCATATAGAAATTGATAAAGTCCGAGTAAACCCCTTTATTTTCACCTACTGAATATCTCGCCCTACCGGAAGTTGACCATTTGTGAAAGTTATGAATTGATACTATATGTCCTTCCCTGAAAGATATGTAAACTATTGGTGTATTACTGTTGAAACCCTTAAACTGCTACATATATGTAATGGACTGTCCTTTCTTTGAATTAAGACCATTCCATTTATGTGACAAAGGGGTGTTTTGGTGAAAATGACTGATCAGTGTAAACCCTGACATTGTAAACCCTGATCAGCTCACAGGATCTGGGTTTAAAATGGATGCAAAGGCTATTTATAGTCGTGCTTAGCAGGTTAAGGGTTAACTTGAAGCTACACATTGATGCTGTATTAACTAGTATTTAAACCAAACATGTATATTGGGGAAAAATCAAATAATTGACTGCTTGTGTTACATACCTGGCTGATATTTTATGCAAGCCCATCTGTCTACAACTTGGAAGTATTGAATTTTGAAAAGGTATTATTTGAAATTTGTATTAATTATCTTTGGTTGATCAAAAATGAGAATGGAATAGATTATAAGCGGCATTAATTTGTACAGGTGTGCATGTATGTATAATACTCAGAAAATGTCATCTTTTAATAGCACTTACTTTACAGGCCAGGTTGGGTTACCTCCCCTCTGGTATTATCTGAGGGAGGTAATTCAACCAGTTCACGTTGGTTGACTAAAATAAACAGAGATCAAGTAGTACTCTGCCTTAAAATTTAGGAAGCTGTGGGTCTGATATTATGTTGATATGAAAAGTACTAAAGTACATTGTAGATTTATGTGATAAATATTTGAGATTTCTATTTTACAAGAGTTGTGCTCCCTAATTAATTGTATAATGGTTTTACAAGAGTTATGCTCCCTAATTAATTGTATAATGGTTTTACAAGAGTTATGCTCCCTAATTAATTGTACAATGGGTTTTGTTTTGAATAAAGAATAGAGCATTTCAGTGTAAAAAACAAGTTAAGCCCAGACAGAACTTGATTTTATGTGTATATATATAATTCCTCACAGGTGAAATGCCTAGACGATTGGCAAGGGGTTGAAAATTCATATTTTAACTATAACAGTCTATAATAACCAATTATCTGATTTCTTTTATTCTAGATTTTGTAAATTGATTGTCTGAAATGTAGCCAAGAAATGTTTTCATTTTATAAACATTATCAATAGTTTAAAGGAATGTTTGTTCATGATATTCATTTTCCTTTATAATTAGATACATGGACTGTCCAAGTGGGGGCAGAATTGAAAAACTGAATTAGAAGTTTAAAACAGCGCATTATTTACAAGATAGGTACTGAACCCGCCAAAGTGTCTCGTAGCAAATCTGTTGGCAAGGGGAGTTAAACCTGTTGCTGGGGCTGTCCAAAATATTCACATTTTCAAAATGTTTTGATAATTTCTTTTCAGTCAAATGAAGGTTTTTACATTAACTTTATTTTTTAAATTGCATTTGACCATGCAGTTGGAAATGTGTTTGAATGATTCATTTGATTATTTCTGTATATAGAGGTTATGTATGCTGTTATTAATGTTAAAATAATATGTTTGTTACAAATCATTTATAGTCTATATATATGCAAATTACTATGTGTGTCATTAGTTATTAAAATTCTTGTAAATATGCATTCATTATAAGGTACTGGATGTAATAAAGTTTAACCTATACAATGAAACTACTTGCTTTCTAATTGTCGTAACAGATTAATTACATATAAAGCAAAATAAATTTGGTTATTGTTACACTTCAAAGGGACACATGGCTTTATTTTCACCACCAAAAATGCAATTTTCTTTAAAGTGACGTTTTTTTCATCAAAAGGGAAATAACTCACTTCTGAAAAATTGAACCTGCGGAGACTGAGTGGTTTGCATGCTTTCTTCTAGATCCCGAGGTTCTGGGTTCGATTCCCAGTGAGTTCATGTCCCCGGTTTTTCAGACGCATTCCCTCAGTATCTTATTTGGTCAAGGTTATGTTACAGCATGCCATCCTTCTGAGGAGATGTAAAGCCGTCAGTCCTATGCTCAGGTAGAATTGAATTGAATTGAGGTTTTATGGCGCACCAAACAGGGATGAACATGCCAGGCTCATCCTCCATTTATATCTAGATGGAGAATGGGCCTAGAACCTTCTAACCTGCAGAACTGCAGAGTTGCTACAAATTCTATTGTAGACTCCATTTACGATGGAGCCACGTTTCCACATTTGCATATGCAGTGTTCAGGTAAAACTACACCATGTTCACATTTAAGATCTTACTGAACTTTCAGTATAATTACAGAAAGACTGTAAAACCTTCCTCGGAAATAAATCAGAAAAAAATCTATTACACAATACATCCTATGCACCCTGTATGAATTATTTCAGTCGTCAATCTGTCTGCGATAATTAAACTTTTAGAAAAAAATAATTATGCAAGTTTTTCAATTATTGTTGTATGTTAGCTAGTTTCAAAAAATGTGTGAAGTCCACAACTCAAAATTGCCATGTGTTTCCTTTAAAAGTTTGTAACGTTTTTTGTCTAATTGTGTAAGACAAAGTTCAAGTTTATCAAAACCATTTTGCTAAGATTAAATTTTTTAAAACAGTGGGATTCATTATGAATGACTTCGATATTTTTTCGTCTTTTTCATATTTATCTAATGTACGAAACATTATTGCGTTACGGAAATGGGATTATATATATGTATATACAGCTGTTACAATGAGTTACAGAGGTTTATAATAACTGTTAGATTTTGTACATATATAGATATACATTATACCCATATTTCATTTATAAAAATTGTTTTATTCTTGTAAGAGAAAATGAGATGCATCACAGTTAGGAGACCGTTTTGAATTTTCTTGTAACTTGCGATGGTTTTGCCAACATATTCAAGTTTCTGCTTAGCTACTTAAAAACATAACTGTTTTCTTTAGTTAGGGAAACTTGTTTCACCAAATCAGTTTCATTCAGTAAAAAGTAAAATTTAAGAAAAGTCTGTTAAGGTGAGCCTTAAGTTATGTTGGTAAAGCATATTTCAGCAAAGTTTACTTAGTGACTTGGTTCACGACATTGTAAACCTTCGCCTCTCACTGCTGCGGGTTCGAATCCCACTGGGAGCTCGACTTGTGAGGAAGTGTCAATTCTTACAGATAGCGGGAGTTGTACGGTACTGGTTCTGCCAAGGGAAAGTGGGTGGTCTGTGTCCACCACAAAAAATCAATCTTCATATATAATAACCTTACATGTGTTGAAAACGACATAAAACACCATACAAACAAACAAATTTTGGTGACTTAAGCTGATTAAGCTTTTTAGGTATGTCAGTAAATCTTAAGCCATTGTTGGTGGAACTGGCACCTGTAGTTGTTCTCCAGTTTAATCACAAGATCAGTCATACGTTAGCAAACTGAAATCATTCCTTGGTCATTTAACATTATATATAGGTAACACCCAGTCAGTGGCAATAATTTTTGCTATTATCCCTTAACCTGCTACATATATATATAATGGACTGTTCTTTCTTTGAATTAAGACCATTCCATTTATGTGACAAAAGGGTGTTTGGGGAAAAACATTGTAAACCCTGATCAGCCTGCGAGTTACAATGGATGCCAAGGCTATTATAGTAGTGCTTAGCAGTTTAAGGTTAAAGGTACCGTAGTTCTTGTCAATTTGTATTCAACAAGGACAACTCGAGTTCTGTCATCTGGCAATTCAGCTATTCATTCGCGTACCATGTGACATCCATATTATTTCTCGTAGAACAACAGGACATTGGTTAAAATTAGAAATCTATCATTTTTGCATTCATCATTATTGTGGGTTTGGTGCAACACTGTTTTAATTACTTATCAATAAAGAAGTATGTTACAACAGTGTTGTTTTAAACCCAAATTTGTTACCGGTATAAATAATTTTAGTTTGTATTGTCATGAGGGTTTGTCGACGTCTGGTAGGATGTTGTGGCTCCGAAATATAGAATTGGAGAAATGATTTTCTCACATTTTTGTTACTTTTAAAGATTATTCTTTGAATTTTGTACTTTTTCATGCATCTTTCAGCTTCAGTTTTGAAGAAAAAAAACAGCGTAACTCTTGGTTCCTATTAAGAAACGTTCATGTTCATTGGGATTGCAATTTTAGTTTCATTGTTTGCATTGTAGTTTTACTTCCAGATGCTAGTTTGACTTTCATGTGCAATTTTATGCCAATAAATTAACTGCTGAGTCATATTACATATTCATGTTTTTGTACGCATTTAATTTATGGGTAGGCTAAGTTTACACTCTCGTACATTTTAGTAATTATTTTGTTGCCAAAGTGCAATTTTGATCGCTTTAATATAACAGATTAACTTTGTTGTCTTACATCGAATTATATTAGATCTCTATCGACCAAAGCTTTTACCCGACACCATTGGAAACTAATGCCTTTACGTTATTGTGATGTGAACATCAATGAAATTGATTACGGTATGTCATATGTATGTAGCATTTTACCACTATCTAGATAATGGAAATGTCAGCTCAGTTCTAAATGCATTATTGCTTACATGCTTCGTTGACAAAAGATGCAGGAGGTAATCAATTTCGATGATGTTTAATTAATTTCCCATAGTGCAGCAATGCCAAAGTGTACGTTGAATCTCTTCCAGTTAAATGGCTTTAAAGTTACGGACACTATTAACTGTATTTTATGTTAAGATCTCTGTCAATCGGAGCTTTACCTAAGAACTTTAGAACCATGCCAAAGTATAGCTTTGGTCTCTTTTATTACGGATACTGTCAGGTGATATTTCTTGTTCCTTTACAGCTTATTAGGAAATAATAAATTATTTTTTTCTCAAAGAAACAAACTAGGGTCATTTGGTCAGTAACCTGAGTAACACATTTATTTTTTGTTCAGCCTTAACTGTGTCCTTACACTGGGATAAGATCTCTGTTGATCAGAATTGAGTAATTTAGCTTTACCAAGAAACCAAACCTTAAATGTTTTAGGGTAAGGTCATATTTATAAGATGTAAATTAAACGGTGTTCTAATCCCTAAAGCTTTGTTCAACATATAAGTAAGTTAGGAGAGCATGGAATGGTACGTACAACACACAGAGAGCTCGACGACATTGGGCATGGCCTTCCAGTTTACGCGGACTAATTTCCAACTTACTTGTTTAGTGTACCAGGCTTTATGTCATGCATTCAACAATCATTGTCTAGTATTTACTGTATATATCTTCATGTGACATATATATATATTTTGCATTACCTACATATGTGTAGTTGTGCATTGTGCCGATATGGTCTACACGTGTGCCTGCATAACTTACATATGTGTAGTTCTTTAATCAAAACCACATAATGTATGTCTACCACACCAGAGACTAGTCCCCTATGGCCTAAACTCAACTTAAAATGTTGAATACTGAAATCAAAGAACCAGTCTGTAAGTCTACCTCAGCAAGATGTTTGGCAAAAACAAATCAAACATCTTGGCGAGAAATGTTAGATTAAAGAGAGGACATGTGAGCTAGACTTAGATTTAAAAGAGGAAAGCTGGCATGGCCACATTCAGTAGGGATATTGTTACAGGTTTATGGCAGAAGTACAAAAGGAAGTTGTAGTTTCGGTAATGAGGACTTTGTCAAGTAACTGTATCATATTTCTTTCATATCTATATGCTGGCTTATGTAATTTATAAATTCAACTAGCAATAAGACAAAAGGCAGGTTGATGGAGTTCAGGGAGTAATTTGTTTCACAGATTTGTTTTTAAAGTTGTCTAATACCACATGAATACAACACAGATGCAGGCCTTAGACAGTTGATAATAATTACAATAATAATAAAAATACTGAGAAGTTTAGATGTGTAAAATGATCTTCCTCAAAGCAGGCGTTCAGAGTTAATAGAAAAAACAAGAAATACTGTTAAAGGAAATGGTAAAAAGATATGGCAATTTATTTCACATCGAAGTCTGATTGTAGACTGCCATTTTGAATTTATTATACTTATCATGCATTACCCACAATTCAGTTGCCCTAAGAAAAATTAAAGAATTGGTCTTCTAAAAGAAATCATGATATAAGCATTCTTATTCAAAAATTCTGTCTTCTATATAAAAATCTTGATTTTCAGTTTATATATATAAATTATTTCTTAAAAAACAACAGGAACCACATTACTAAATATGGTATTCGATATGGTATTTCGATAAAGCTTCATCTATATATCACGAAGATCAATCGAGGCTATTCCATTTACAGCTTTTGTGTTTGTTGCTTTCTATCACCGTGTTGCTTAAAACTTGCTGCTTAGTTCTCGTTATCACAAAATACTGTAGAACTGTATGCTAGAAAATCTTTCCTGCGATCTTCTTTAAACTGTATATTTCTCCCCAGACATCCACTGACCAGACTAGATTGAGAAAACAGATTCTTTAATTATTCTGCACACTGTTGATATTTGCTTAAAATTAAAATCATATGTACAGCATTCAAGTTCAATGGAGAAAAATAAGAAAAATATACACTTTTTACTTCTCTTAAACTTCCATCGCACTTCAGATTTATTTCATTATGAAAAGAATTAAACATGAATCATGTCTTGGCAAGAGAAAATAACTCGAAATTCACGCTTTCAGTATCGACGTCTATTTGCACTGCACACCAAGTTTCAATAAAAATCTGCAGACATTATTACCCAGAATTCCCTCACCTGCCTTCCCATTATTCTCTGCTGTAAATGGTTGTGCTATATAGTAACTCATGTATTCAAAATATAAAATGCAAATTTACTATATTTATTTACAAAAAAAGAAATTTGTATTATATTTAATATGAATAAAAATATATAACTATGAAGATACATGTGGTGTGTATTCAATTCACCTCCAAGTTGATAATGAATTATGGGAAATGCATGTGTTAAAGAATTCCCTGTATGATACGGTGACATTGCAAAAAAAATAAAGACATTTTAGAATGAAATGAGAAGTATTTAAGAATTGTAGAATAAAGTGAACAACGAGAAGTCCTGCTTTAGAATTTTGGAGCTGGAGGTGCATTCTATTGGCTTGTCCATGCAGTCCTTTTCCAATTTATTTTAGGGGAATAATATTTTCTCTATATAAAAGTTTTCCAATGTGACAATACCAATCCTATTAGTTTTCTCAAGATAAATTTAATTTTACAACCTGTCTGTAATTTGTTAACAGTATTCAGCCTAAAGTCGTTAGCCTGCAATTCCAGGCCCGAACTATCACAGGGCAAGAAAATATGAAGCCTGACTAGGTTACGACAGGGCAAGAAAATATGAAGCTTGACTGGGGTTGTATCACAGGGCAAGAAAATGTGAAGCTTAACTAGGGTTCTATCATGGGGCAAGCAAATGTGAAGCTTAACTAGGGTTCTATCACGGGGCAAGAAAATGTGAAGCTTTACTAGGGTTCTATCACACGGCAAAAAAATGTGAAGCTTCACACGGCAAGAAAATGTGAAGCTTTACTAGGGTTCTATCACACAGCAAGTTTTACATGTTAGTGTTATTAATCAACTCTTGAAGCATTCTGACAAATAAAACAAACATGTAAACTCTGTGATACACATTGAAAGACCCAACTGTCAATAAAGACCAAATTACTTGAAAAAGAATAGTCACCTTGCAACAGAATGCCAAATTCCATTAACTTGTTCCTGATTTCCTATGATGCGTGGAAGATTAGATGTGCAAAGAAAATGTAAGTAAACGATGTAGATTTTGTGTACTTAACCATTTTTAACCCAAACTAACAATTTATTAACCCTGTTTTTGTCGGCTCTTTGTGGTTTAGATTGAGATTTTATACATCATCTTCGTTCTGCCAACTTCCCTTCGTATTGTTGATGGTAATCAACTATTTCATCTTTTTTATCCAATTAATAAAATTTAGTAAAGTGGCTTCTGATGTTCAAGGTCATTTACCAAGGTCATTTCCCTGAAATGAGCTTATTTTCTGTATACTATATTTAAGATCTCTATATGACATCTATTTCTTGGGTAATGTGACCAGTTTGTGAATTTTTTATATGAAATATTTGAATACTACGACTTTGACCAAGTTTACATCTATGCCAGACAGTGAACGCCTCCAACCCAATGTTATTTTGGCAGTCATAATTACCAAGATAAGAACATTGCAAAAAGAGAGGGGGTATAATGCTCATTTGATTTAAAATCAAGGTATTGTCCGTACATGCTCGGCCACACATGAACAGCACCTGCTACATACTGTAGGATTGTATGACATACAAGGTGGAAAACATCCCATTACGAAAACTTGTATACCATTAAGCTTAGGGTTTATGTGTATGTATGGACTGGTTTATGCATTCAGTATATGGACTGGTTTATGCATTCAGTATATGGACTGGTTTATGCATTCAGTATATGGACTGGTTTATGCATTCAGTATATGGACTGGTGAATGGGTTGAGCACATGTACTGGTGAATGGGTTGAGCACATGTACTGGTGAATGGGTTGAACGTACGGACTGGTGATAGTGTTTCTATTTTAGCTCGAGTCTGTGTATTTTATTTGTATGCAATGTTTTATTTTTAATTTTCTGAGCACTTTATTACGTTTTATTGTTTAATGTTTGTGTTTGCTATTATTTGCACCCTTTATTTATTATAATTGCACCTGTTTTACTAACATATATATCGTATGACATGTTTAAATAATTTGTGTGTTTCTGGTGAACTAACTTTGGCTGATGTTAGGTTATGCAGTTTAAAAAATATGTCTCCGAACCATTTAGACCCCTAGATGTTTCAAGATCTAAACCAGCTTGGCCTTGGATATATCTGACAAAAGTCAATATAGACTTCTATTTATTTATAAAATTCTCATTGAAAAAACAACTATTCTAGAATCAGTGGTTCATTAAATTATGTTGTGGTGCCTGCATAGCATGGCAGACATTTAGGGATCACTTTGTCCGTTGTTTGTCATTGTCGACCGTCCATCCATCACACTTTAACCTGCAACCTAACCTTGGCCATAACTTGAAAAGTATTTATCCCATGGGTCATGGAACATCACACACATCTTCATCTTACCCCGAGGAATGTTGTAACACATGTCCAGTAAGCCAAGCAGAGCCCTTTTTCATCAAACTCTAACCTGCTACCTGACCTAGATAATAACTTAGCAAACACACAGAAGGTGACACAAATGCACCTTCTAGTTCCTTGATAGATAAAACGGATGGATGACATTTTAGGTAAAAGGTGGGTTTGTAACCCGAAAGGGTGAAAAATGTCTGGCCAACGGGTTTGGGGCAGAAACCTCCTGACCAGATACATAGTATGGCATATTTATTAAACAAGAATAGCAGAAAGCTATAGACTTGCATGTTTAAGCTTTATTTTTAAAACTTTTATAATCGCATTGGTCTTCTTGCGCTCAGTTATGATTGTCAGAAATACACAAGCTGTTTTAGTCACTAACATTCAACCCTAGTGAAGATCGATACAGGATCTAAGTAGGTCGGATAGCAGTAACTCGCATGTCGCAGAATTGTAACATTCTGTCTGAGTGGACACGGGAGTTGGTCAACTATTTACTTAGATTGTCGTCTGTATGTTTAATGGTTAAACAACATTCTGGTGAGATTGGCGTCTGCACGTTTCATGGTTATACAACATTGTCATGCAATGCATAAATTAACCTACACTAATAGGAACTTCTAACGCCCAGTAGTATAAAATTCTTTTTTTCTTTCTTGGAAGTGAAAAAATCCAGTTGCACCTGCAACAAAACTTAAAACTTTTAGCTTGAAAATAGGTCTTCCTTAAATAAATCAACAAAATGGTTCTGCAGTAACAATGCAATATAGTTTAAATGTATCCATTCAAAATTTTATTTCAAGAAAATGAAAAAAACAACAACAGGAAGACATTTAAATTGTAATGCATGCATGTATAGGGGAGTGAGAAGTTCCTATTAATAAATAATAGAAATTTGTAACAAAGTGGTTATAATAACTAACAACGTAGAATGATGTAAATTTATAAGATATGGTAGACTTCAAATACATTATGTGCAGTGTTCTTCATGAGGAAATAAACTGCAGAGTTCTATTCTCGCGTATGGAAAATGGCATGTAGTGTAAATATTCATTGTTATAACAGATAACTTTTAACACTTAACCCGCTACATTATAAGTTATTAGGATTCTTGACAGGGGACATGGGCTCACATTCCCTGCCTGGAAATTATATTTACCCGAGCCGTTAGGCGAGGGGGAATATATATTTCCAGGCAGGGAATGTGAGCCCATGTTCCCTGTCAAGAATCCTAATAACGAATTTGTCATACTTCAAAGTTGTAACCATTTATTTAAGAAAAAAAACAGTCAAAACACGATTTCATTTTATTGCGCAAATTGCCACGTAACATGCCTCTAACTAGACGTTGTTTACTTTCGTGACGTCATCGCTCTAACGTCTCTAAATTTGGCGGATTTTTTAATAAAATAAACGTATTTTGTCACTATGTTAATGTTTTATTATCTGTAAAGTTGCCAAAAAAATACATTTACGATTATTTCAGACTTTTACAAACAATGGAAAGCGCAGAAAAGCGATAGGAAGGAAACAATCGGCGGTTTCCAAAACGAATCGGCAACGTTATCGTCGCCATTTTGTTTTTGTGTATTGGAGTAATGGGGTACCTACGATGTTCACGTCTCGAGACGTAGACATGGGCTCATGTCTACGGCGCATTGACCAATGAAATCCTGAGAATTTTCTTTGCAGTATGACAAATATATATATATGAATTAAGACCATTCCATTTATGTGACAAAGGGGTGTTTTGGGGGAAATGACTGATCAGCAGTCGGACATTGTAAACCCTCAGCCTGCAAGTTTCTCGTAGGCTGATCCGGGTTTAGAATTGACGCAAAGGCTATCAGTCGTGCTTTAGCGTGTTAAGGGTTAAATTACTCTTTGTTCGAGGCATACCCAGAAGCTTCTATGAACATTGCTTAACCGCTACATATATATAATGGACTGTTCTTTCTTTGAATTTAAGACCATTCCATTTATGTTACAAAGGGGTGTTTTGGTGAAAATGACTGATCAGCAGATGGACATTGTAAACCCTGATCAGCCTTTGAGTTACTCTCAGGTTCATCTGGGTTTACAATGGACGCAAAGGCTATTATAGTCATGCTTAGCGGGTTAAGGCTTAAATACAAATTTATTCAGTTGCCTTGGATATTTAATGCACATATGCACTTGTGAACAACTTAAAACGTTTACATAAATACCTAGTTATTCAACTGTCTCGGAGTACTTTACATGGTTTTGCATTGAAATTGCAAAACAAATGCTTTTACCAATTTTATGTAAAATGCTTATTTCATCATATGTGTTTACATCATTTTATAGCCCGAAAGTTGTCATAGTAACAACTTTAATGTATGGTATGGCAGTATGGTGAACTGTAGCATGTTTGGAATGGAGTTTTATTTCTGAATGATTGTATATTTTATTGTAACTCTTTTTAAAACACAAATTTCTTCTACTAGCATGTACACACTAAATCTATAATATTGCCAATTTTGGAATGATCTACTGAGTTTGTCCTGGTGCACTGATATAGACGGACGGGCATGTGTTCCATAATGGCACCACGTAGATATTTCACTTGTTAACATTCTGACAAATGGTTTATTTTCTGCTGCTTAACTTTATTGATTTGCTAGGATTGATCAATTTCATCATGTTCTGTGTATTTTATATTCCTTTTATTCAAATCCAATTAAGTTTTTTTTATTTTTTTCACTCTGCTAGTTCATAGTTAACAGTTTTTAGCTTCAGTAATTTGTTAATGGCTTTTACTGTGTTAAAGTTACCTACAATTTATTATGAAATAGTTCTGTTTTACTACACTATATTTTATAATGTCCACATACTTTTAGTTATAATCTGTATTAACTTTATAGATACAGACCCGCGGATATCCCCAAGATACCAAACCCAGTCACCCCCGGTTACCCCAAGGTCAAAGAATTCCGAGAGTAAGTATGGCCTATGTTACCCTACTGGCATCAGATACTATCCTGTATTTATATAATCAAGTAATGTGTCGCTTTATGTGGATAGAGCTGACATATTTTACTGTTGTGTTTAACTGAAATTTCCAATGGAAAAAATCCAGTCATTGTGTCGCCTGCCTAGCATGGCAGGCAGTGATGACTGCCGTTGCCTGTCATCGTCCACTGCATAAACAAATTTTACTAGAATAAATTTCAACTGTCGAGTAATTAACATATTTAACTCAAACAAACATCACCCATCTAAATAAACACAATTTCAGGAAGCAAGTATTCGGACGACCTTCACCATGAGCTCCGCAACAAGATGAACACAAGCGATGATCGTACTCCACCCCAGGGCCCCAAAAGTCCACGATACCCTCCCAATAAAGAAATTAAAATGTCCCAATACTCGTCTGCCGATGAAGTGAGGGAATGGCTCGACGCTAAGGGATTTAGTAGGAGGTAAGTCAAACTGGTATCAGGCAGAGATATCTAATGTAGTTATCGTCTACATCTAATGAGGGACGAGGGACAAAAAATGCTTGTGCACAAAAACATACTTGAGCAGATCAAGGTTTAAAGAAGGCCAAATGCATTCACCACCTCGTGTCATAACTTGCAATAATGCAAATAGTTTTTATTACATTTCTATGCTTGAAAGATCGGGATTTCTCAGTGCAAGAATATTCATTATCGCTAAATATTTATAACTAACTCAGAACACAATAGTAACTAACGTTGCTAACTTAGAACACAAAAATAACTAATGTTGCTACGTTGAGTCGTGACGTCAACAAAGCGTTGCTGACGTCGACGATCCGCCATTGACGTTCAATAAAGCGAATATTTGTTTGCAAAAACATAATTTAAAATGTAATAAATAGATTATTTAACTGCTGGGATCGATTATTGGGTAATCCTTCACTTGATGGTAGACATGCTTTGTTTTTTCACTCACTTGCATGCGGCCGTTCTTAAAAAGAACCACACGTCTACCACTCGTGAAGGATTTCCCTATAATCGATCCCAGCAGTTAAATAATCTCTATATATCAATAACAGACGAAAAGTGTGTCTTACACGTTTTTGTACACGCTCAAATTTCACATAGGCACAGGAGCTGGATTTGCCTCCGTAACTTTGAAATATGTCGTATATTTAAATCAAAATGTTTATAAGACTAATGTTCACGCTTGGTCTGTTACATCATGCAAAACCGTTTTCCTTTTAATAATATGACCAATAATTATAATTGTGTAATTAAAACATGTTGATTTTCATCCTTTGCTTATAAATACCTCATCTAGATGCCCTTGTTCTTGCTGAAAGGTATTGTACTATGTGAAAACAGGGAGTAAGTATACCGACGTGTTTCATAAATACTAACGGTACATAAATACGGAATGAGTTTACATTTTGCACAGATCCACGACTGGGGCATACCAATTTCTTTTTAAAAATTGCTACTAGTAGCTCCGTTGCTTGTTCACCATATAAAGGGTAGTTGTAGAACTGGTCAGTAGGATGTGGTGGGTGGGGTATCATGTCATGTGTCTACGGCGTGATATTCTATAAAGTTGAGCATTAAGCTGACTGCTACAAGCAGACGCTGTTGAAATATTACTGAAAGATTGTTAAAAGCGAGGTTAAACGCCATACAACTAGAGTTGGATACTGCGAAAAATAAAGTACCATAGTATACTGCATATTTTTAGAAAATATCGCGGTACTTACTATGGTATACCGTGTAAGTTTTGTAGCTGCTAAAACATGAATTCATATATTGCAGGATAACATAGGACTACTCTACTAGTTCCATAAGTAGCCATAATAATCATAAACTTACCACTTGACAGTTTGTTATTATTTTTTAATTGTTTTTATTTACTTATTTTTAATGAGATTGTGTTAATTGTTTGATTAAATGTGTTATATGCACAGTGAAGCAGCAAATGTGAATGAGAGAAATAAAACATACTTTTCTTCGGTAATTTCTGCATATTTCTCGTTCCCGGAAAGAGAAGTACCGGTAAGGACCCAAACGTACCTCGGTGTGTACCGCCCAAGCTAAATAGGTAACCTGTATACCGGTAGTACCGCGGACTTCTACATACTACATACATGCATTTTGCCGGTGACTTAATTCAGCACTCTCTTCTGTAGAGAATTACCTGTGTACTATTTTCTAGTATTGTCTTATTTCCAGATGTATGGACCTCCTGAAAGGTTACTATGGTGTTGACCTATTTTCTCTAGAAAGACAAGAGTTGGAGCGACTTCTGGGTCGTGACGAAGGTCGTCTGCTGGACAGTCTACTTACAGTACAGAAAAACAATTCTAATGTAAGTTGTAACCAATATACAGTTTGATTACATAAATGATATCATGTTTTTGGATGTAGACATATTTTTTAATGTAGTCATATTATGTTTTTGGATGTAGACATGTTATGTTTTTGGATGTAGACATGTTATGTTTTTGGATGTAGACATATTATGTTTTTAGATGTAGACATATTATGTTTTTGGATGTAGACATATTATGTTTTTAGATGTAGACATATTATGTTTTTGGATGTAGACATGTTATGTTTTTGGATGTAGACATGTTTTTGAATGTAGACATATGTTTTTGGATGTAGACATATTATGTTTTTGGATGTAGACATGTCATGTTTTTTGGATGTAGACATATTATGTTTTTAGATGTAGACATATTATGTTTTTGGATGTTGTCATATTATGTTTTTTGGATGTAGACATATTATGTTTTTAGATGTAGACATATTATGTTTTTGAATGTTGTCATATTATGTTTTTTGGATGTTGTCATATTATGTTTTTAGATTTGGATGTAGACATATTATGTTTTTAGATGTAGACATATTATGTTTTTAGATGTAGACATATTATGTTTTTGGATGTAGACATATTATGTTTTTAGATGTAGACATATTATGTTTTTAGATGTAGACATATTATGTTTTTGGACGTAGACAGTGTTTAATTCTAACATCTTAGAGGGATTCCTTAGACATTTTTGACTTTACTTAACCCTTAACCCGCTACGTATATATAATGGACTGTTCTTTCAATTAAGACCATTCCATGTGCCAAAGGGATGTTTTGGGGAAAATTACTGATCAGCAGCCAGACATTGTAAACCCTGAACAGTTACTCGCAGGCTGATCTGGGTTTACAATGGACACAAAGGCTGCTATAGTCATGCTTAGTGGGTTATGGGTTAAACCATTCATTAAGTCTGTTTTACAATTCATCGGCGGATGATGTCGACGTCAGCAACCCTGTAATGACATGATTCAACGCTAGAGTAAGTTATTTTTGTGTTCGGAGTTAGTTATTAATATTTAGGGATTATGAATATTCTTTCACTGAGAAATCCGAATCTTTCACCCATAGAAAAGTAATAATAACCCATAACCCTCTAAGCATGACTATAATAGCCACTGCATCCATTGTAAACCCAGATCAGCCTGCAAGTAACCCGCAGGCTGCTGAACAGTTATTTGCCCCCAAAACACCCCTTTGTCACATAAATGGAATGGTCTTAATTGAAAGAAAGAACAGTTCATATATATATGTAGCGGGTTAAAGGTTAAATTGTTCAAAGCAACTCGCAGCAGTAAAGCATTCTCTTTTAGTCTCCTTTAGTATAGTATCTCGGGTTTATCACATAACATGGCGTCTGGGAGTGCAGTAAAGCCATCACTTATGTCTCGCATTATAGGGTGTTGCATTATTTGTAAGGCGAACGCATTTACAACCACGTAACGTAGCGACGTCGTGTAAACAGCATAACGACTTCATGATTTGCCTTACAAATTGCCGCCGTATATAAGGATAATTGACGACATTAAAGTGAAACTATCACGTCATAGGTGTGTTATGTGATAAACAGAATCTTACATTCGTGACTGTGTGTTATTGACTTTAATAAACTTGTTGGATAAAAAGATAGGATTCTCGGCAAGAGCCTCGTATTCTATCATTTTATCCAACTCGTTTATTAAAATCAATAATACACAGTCACTCATGTAAGATCCTCTATTTCATACATTTTATTGAGAGAGAAAAATCGGAGAATATGTATGACCTGAATAATCGGCTGACTTAAAAAACAACACAAAAACAGTCAGTAGAGGCAATATTAGACACTAACTGGTAGCCGTGTTTGCAAACAATACATCCATTGTTTATCATGAAAAATCTTTCCTGGATATTTATAATGACATTGTAATTAATGAGTTATTTGTTTTCAGTTCCGTACACGTGGAACTTCTGAATTAAGAGCAATATTGCAACGCCGTAAAGAGCGTGCTGATACGATGGGAAGTGCTGAAGAGGGCTACATGGGGGCCAGACCCAGTTTTATGCCAGAATCACCACCCGATTACTCCCCTGCAGAATCAGATGGTAAATATTACTAAGATGTGGTCTGGATGTTATATATACAATAATCAGTTCTTGGTGTTGTAAATGGGGCAGCAGCGGTGGCCCAGTTGGACTCTGAATCCAGAGTTCACGGTTTCCTTGCTGAACTGGGCTACTTCGATGTGTCCTTAACCCTTAACCTTCTAAGCACGACTATAATAGCCTTTGCGTCCATTGTAAATCCAGATCAGTCTGCGAGTAACCAGGGTTTACTGTGCTGATCAGTCGTTTTCCCAAAAAAACACCCCTTTGTCACCTAAATGGAACGGTCTTAATTCAAAAAAAGAACACTCCATTATATATATATGTAGCGGGTTAAGGGTTAGGCAAGACACTTCCACTAGCCTCCTAAGTCAGATGGGGTCATCAGCTGACCAGTCCCATGTATCAAAAAAGTCTATGCTCCGAGCACATTGAAGAACCATAAGAATCTATTTGACAGTAAAAATATGACAAAGATTCCTGACTCTGGCGTGGATCAAACCCAACATGAACAATGTGTTGATAAGCCATTAAACAGCAATTTATTTATGTTGTAAATAGATCATATCTAGGTCAGTCTTTATTTAAAATGATGGCATACATGTTTAACACAACTGTTTCTAATTATGCCTCCGAAAGAAGGCATTAATAGTGATCGCACCATCCATCCATCCGTCCGTCCGTCCGAATCAATCATATCTCAGCCGTAACTTTGAAAGAATTGAAGAAACTTCACACAATTGTTAACCACAATGAGAAGGTGTGTCATGTGCCAGAATTGGTTCTGTTCATCAAAGGTCAAGGTCACACTTGGAGGTAAAAGGTCAAATGAGTCGAAAAATTTGGTGGGCATTTGTCACTTGTTGATGACATTTCTTGTTTCCATTATATCATAACAAAAATACCTTGTAGTAATCATATAACCAATAGTGACACGTAGAAAACTAATCCTTTTAGAAAAAAATATTAACCCTTAGCCCGCAAAGCACGACTATAATAGCCTTTGCACCCATTGTAAACCCAGATCAGCCTGCGAGTAACTTATAAACCCAGATCAGCCTGCGAGTAACTTGTAAACCCAGATTAACTTGTAAACCCAGATCAGCCTGCGAGTAACTTGTAAACCCAGATCAGCCTGCGAGTAACTTGTAAACCCAGATCAGCCTGTGAGTAACTTGCCGGTTACTATATGTAATATATATATGTAGCGGGTTAAGGGTTAATTAAGCTCCTGCCAAAATAGGTGGAGGCTATACCGTTTTGGCCTTGCCCGTCCATTTGTTTGTCCGTCGTTTTTGCTCATATTCCCAAAATGGTTTCAGAAATTACTTCCATATTTTATTTGTTGATTACTAAGGTTGTAAAAAAACACATTTATCTGATCACCTGCGACCACAAGGTCAAGGTCACACACTTGGAGCAGGGGCATTACCTGTAGTCAGATATCTGACATTTTTAGTTTTGTTTGTGTTTCCAAATTCTTGCAGATTATAAACACCATTTAGTTATCTAATGTTGTACAGACGTAGAATAAGCTGAGGACCTACTTTACTAAATGCTTTTGTTTATTGCGCTAACTATAAATACGTCTTTATTTCAGATTCTTCCGATGATTTTGGTGACGCAGGAAAAACATTACGCAACCTCTTGGAACGACAGAGAAAGAAAATACAGAGTGGAAACTACCAGCAATACAACTGAGGGGAACCAGCAGTATGGGAAGCAGCATTATGAGAACTAGCAATACATTTGATGGGAACTAGTAGTACAACTAAGGGGAACCAGTAGTACAACTGAGGGAAATCACTTCAGATTCAGCATTATTCAGACCAAGATTATTCAGAAACCAGCAGTATGGGAAGCAGCATTACGAGAACCAGCAATACATGTGATGGGAACCAGCAGTACAACTGAGAGGAACCAGCAGTACAACTAAGGGGAACCAGTAGTACAACTGAGGGAAATCAGTTCATATTCAGTATTATTCAGACCAAGCTTATTCAGCTTATTCGGCAGTTAGCATCCTGGGCCTGTATTCGTAAAGCAACTTAAATGGAAAATATTACTTAAGTCAAAATTTAAGATTTTTACGTATTTTTAAATCTCCTTATTAACCTCTCAGAAATACTACAAACCATCTATTTTAAGATAAATATTAAGCTGAAGATTTTATTTATCCATAACCTAATTAGCAATATTAAGAAAACGCCTTAAATTGACAGAATAAGGTGTTTAAAAAATTTATAACATTTTACTTCAGTTAAGATATTGCTAAGAAGCTTTATAAATACGGAACCTGATGTTCATGACAACTAGGCCTGGAATTCACCAACCATTCTTCAAACTATTCTTAAACTTGAGCTCAAGTACTCAAATTTCGTTCAAAAATATTCCCATGACTTTCAAAGGTAAACGTATGAAGGTGATATTTATTATTATTCTATACCTAATTTATACGTCCAATCGTAGACGCTCATTCGAATCACGTGACCGTACAATATATTCCCGTATCGGGACGCACGCGCGTACAAAATAACCCGTATTCTTTTCGTATTGTACGATTCACAGGTCCCATGTTAAACCTATGATAAAGACCGAAGCGCGTGAAAAGGTTCCGAATGAAAGTCTGAATCGACAGGCGCTCTAGATAAAGCGTTACGATAAAGCTCCTGTTGTCACCGGATCATTATAACAACATTTAACATTTAACATTATTCTGCATAATACAAAATATATTTTAGGGAAAAAGTCGAGGTATAGAATAAAAAGATCATTTAACAGTGTTCTGTACAATACGGAATATATTTGGACTCGTACACAGCTTGGAAAATCATATTGGACTCGCCTAGCGGCTCGTCCAATATGATTTTCCAAGCTGTGTACTCGTCCAAATATATATCCGTATTGTACAGAACACTGTTAAATAACCTATAAGTATTAATCATATGTGTACATAGCAGCTTGTTATGAACGTTTATTATTTAAACTTATAAAAATATTTGTGATTGGAATTTGCATACTTGGGCTTAAGTCTAAGAATATTCTCAAGAATGGTTGGTGAATTCAAGGCCAGGTCTATTAACACCTTGACCTATGGTAAATGTTAATATAAACAGTCCAGTAGGCAGCCCTGAATTTTTTTATTATTTTGTGCGATTTCTTCATATGCATATACCGGACAAGATTTTCAGATTTAAGCAAGACATTTTTGTCAATGCTTGATTATTTATCGATATATGTAAAGTATGTACATTCCCAAATTTCTACCGAGACAACTGCCTCGCAGTGCCTCGGCGTAGCTATGGGCCTGACGCTTAAATCAGGGAATTGAACCCTTCCACTGTATTTGCTGTTGTTACACAAGTCTCCAAATTTAATTTTGTTTGCATTGTCTTTATGTTCAAAGAAACACGCCAAACATAGAAAGAAGTAAATGAAGAACATTAAATTTGTCAATATTATTTGTTTATAAAAACGCTTTAATAAAATAATAAAAACTTCAAACCACTCATACATTACAAGTGTTTTAGTTTTGGACCCCAACGCTTTAAAAACGTGCAATTCTAGCTGTCGGGAACGAGACCTAAGTTTGAAAGAGCAAATAAAAATATTGAGATAAGCATCGATTATTGTTAGCAATATTGCTGCCCTCAGTTAGTTTACGTGAAATCTGTACATTAATAGAGTTGATTCCTATGCAGGAGTTTCGTTTTTTTTATGTTCATATCAGCTGTATGTTTGCTGTATCAAAAATCTAACGTGTAAACAAGAAATCAGTCCTTAAGAACACTTATATTGTTGTGTGTGACTGTATGTATTCGGTTCTGCAAGCATTCAATGTTAATGCCAAATTAAGCAATGCTCATACCATTATGTCTCCATCATTTCATGTTTAATGATTATTAACCCGCTACATATATATAATAGACGGTTCTTTCTTTGAATTAAGAACATTCCATCTATGTGACAAATGGGTGTTTTCGGGAAAATGACTGATCAGCAGTCGAACATTGTAAACCCTGATCACCCTGCGGGTTACTCGCAGGCTGATCTTTGTTTATAATGGACACAAAGGCTGTTATAGTCATGCTTAGCGGGTTAAGGGTTAATATTGTTATTTCCCTTTGCAATAGCTGTTATACATTTACTACATAACACGGTTGCGCAGGTCTACTTGGTGGATGCAACTTTTTGATCACACAAGTGTACAACATTGATAGTGTGTGTAGATATACTACATTTATATTCAAACATGTTATTTTTGTTTTAAAACATTGTGGTGTAGTACTTCAACGTGGTTCAGAGGAGCCCCGTTTGGTTCCGTGGCAAATAATAGGGCCACTGCAGATCCCGTTGGATGGGTAGGCAGAGGGGTAGACCCCCACCCCCCAAATTCATGTTCATTTTATCATTTTTTGTTCATGCTCATTAAAGGTCTTCATCATGACCCCTGCATTGTTTCAGGTGCCATCTCACTCAAATCACTAGAGCAGTGGCAGAAAAACAATAAACGTGGCTCCAGCGTAAATGGAGTGTCAACAGTAGAGTTTGCAGCAACTCTGCAGTTCTGCAGGTGAGAAGGTTCTAGGCTCATTCTCCATATTTTATCTCGATGTACATGGAGGATGGGCCTGGCATGTTCATTCCTGTTAGGCGCCATATAACCTTTCGTGTGTTGGTGCGCCTTAAAACCTTGTTCTTGACTTGCCAATTTTACTGAAATTATGTTAAATAGTTGATTCATAATATTCGTATTAAAATTTGTTTTGCATTATTTTTGTTGAATTAATCATTTACAGTAATATATTTGTTTGACATAGTACAAGTTTCCCTTGAGCTCATTTTTTGTTTGAAATGGTAGAATAAGGAAAAAGCTATCATTAGAAGGAGAATTAATTTGGTGATGGGTTTTGGCATTAATAAAACTTGTATCTATAAAACTCTTCAAGATACAAGTATTGGGAAATATTTTGTGAAATCTTTCGCAATGTCCCTCGTTAAATTCAGGTAAATTTCACTGTCCATTAGGTCCGTGATTCAATGAACATTCAAACACTTCATTTCCATCCTACTTCCTATACATGATGCATTTTGGGTATATTGCACGTGTAGGTGTTCGACCATATATTGCACATATACACAACGCTTTTTGCATCTCTTGCAAGTGTCATACCCAAACATTTATCACACATAACATGTCATGTACATTTGATCTGTTAAATAGTAAACAGACAATCAACACAGATTATCATGTGTGAGTATATATATAAGCAGATGAGAAACAAATAGTTACGTATATTTTCACTTTAATATAGATGTACTCTGTGATACAAAAATCAAAATAAAATGTCTGTTTAAAGATGTAGTATGTTGCTTGTTCTTGAGTATCATTGGTTTTTTTAGCTCTACTGGCCAAGTGCCAGCAGAGCTTATGGGATGGCGAGTTGTCCGTCTGTCGTCCGTTAATTTTTTTAAAAAATCTTCTTCCTGTCGTCTGTCGTCCGTTAATTTTTTAGCTCTACTGATCAGAGATCAGCAGAGCTTATGCCGTGGTGCGGCGTCCGTCGTCCGTCCGTCCGTCTGTCTGTCCGTCTGTCCGTCCGTTAACTTTTATTTGTAGCGACTACTCCTCTGAAACTACTGGATGGATATTCATGAAACTTTACAGAAATGTTGTCCATGAAGTCTAGTTGATCCTAGCAAAAATTCATGTCCAAGATGGCCGCCAAAGCTAAAAATAGATTTTTAAAATACAAGTTTGTAGCGACTACTTCTTGAAAACTATAAGTGATATTGATATGGGACTTTTTCTTAAATGATCAGCATGACATGATGTTGGTTGTTGTCAAAAATCATTTTGATTCGACGTTAAACATGGCTGCCAGCGGCCATCTTTGTTTACATAGAGTTATATAGTAAAAACTTGTAGCGACTACTCCTCTGAAACTACTTGGCGGATTTTCATGAAACTTTACAGGAATGTTGCTCTTGATGTGTAATTGATCCTAGCAAAATTTCAGATCAGCCAGAAATTCAAGATGGCCGCCACAGCTAAAAATAGATTTTTAAAAAATAAGTTTGTAGTGACTACTTCTTGAAAACTAGAAGTGATATTGATATGGGACTTTTTCTAAAATGATCAGCATGACATGATGTTGATCCTTGTCGAACATTATTTGGATTTGACGTTAAACATGGCTGCCAGTGGCCATCTTTGTTTACATAGAGTTATATTGTAAAAACTTGTAGCGACTACTCCTCTGAAACTACTTGACGGATTTTCATGAAACTTTACAGGAATGTTGCTCTTGATGTGTAATTGATCCTAGCAAAATTTCAGATCGGCCAGAAATTCAAGATGGCCGCCACAGCTAAAATTAGATTTTTTAAAAAAGAAGTTTGTAGCGACTACTTCTTCAAAACTATAAGTGATATTGATATGGGACTTTTTGTAAAATGATCAGCATGACATGATGGTTATCAGAGTCAAACATTATTTTGATTCGACGTTAAACATGGCTGTCAGCGGCCATCTTTGTTTACATAGAGTTATATAATGAAAACTTGTAGCGACTATTCCTGTGAAACTACTTGACGGATTTTCATGAAACTTCACAGGAATGTTGCTCTTGATGTCTAATTGATCCTAGCAAAATTTCAGGTCGGCCGGAAATTCAAGATGGCCACCACGGCTAAAAATAATTTTTCAAAAAACAAGTCTGTAGCGACTACTTCCTGAAATCAAAATCAATCAGTAGAGCTTCAAGGTCATTGACCTCTTGTTTAAAAAATCTTCTCCGGAAACTACAAGAGCCAGAGGTTTGATATTTTGCATTTACTATAAGCTTATGGTCCTTTACCAAGTTTGTTCAAATGGTGACCCTGGTCACATTTGGCCTTGCCCCAAGGGTCACATACTTTACATAGACATGTATAGGGAAAAACTTAAAAAATCTTCTTCTCTGAAACTGCAAGAGCCAGAGGTTTAATATTTTGCATTTGCTATAAGCTTATGGTCCTCTACCAATTTTGTTCAAATGGTGACCCTGGTGTCACATTTGGCCCCGCCCTGGGGGTCACAGTTTACATAGGCTTGAATAGGGAAAAAGTTTAAAAAATCTACTTCTCTGAAACTGCAAGAGCCAGAGGTTTAGTATTTTGCATTTGCTATAAGCTTATGGTCCTCTACCAAGTTTGTTCAAATGGTGACACGGGTCAAATTAGGTCGTGCCCTGGGGGTCACAGTTTTACATAGACTTATATAGGAAACACATTAAAGTCTTCTTCTCTGGAACTAAAAGAGCCATAGGCAACTTTGGTCGCACCCCGGGGGTCACAGTTTTACATAGACTTATATAGGAAACACATTAAAGTCTTCTTCTCTGGAACTACAAGAGCCATAGGTTTAATATTTTGCATTTACTATACCTCTTATGGTCCTTTACCAAGTTTGTTCAATTGGTGACCGTGGGGTCACATTTGGCCCCGTTTTACATACACTTGTATAGGGAAAAAATTAAAAAATCTTCTTCTCTGAAACCACAAAGCTCTCATATATTACATGTAGCCCTGGGGTGCCCAAGGTGTTGCACTCTAGCACCTTCATTTTGTATTTGATATTTACCAAACTGTGTCAGTGTCTTTATATCAATGTTGTTAACACTACAGAGGCCACATTTCTTGAACAATCTTAACCAAACTTGCACAGATTGTATATGACCATAAGATTTCGAATAAGTTTGATAATGTGCCAGCTAGATTGGACCATTAACAGCGGAGTTAAGGCCCTTGATTTAGTTAAAAATGCCATATTTTGACTTAAGACGGCAGGGCCTTTATCTTTCATCTGATCTTTACAAAACTTTACCTGATTGTTTATATCAATTTCGAAAATCAGCCAGATCGGACCAGTTACAGATGAGTTATGGCCCTTGATTTAGTTAAAAATGCTATATCTTGCCTCGTTAAGATGATAGGGCCTTCATTTTTCATGCGATCTTTATGAAACTTTACTAGATTGTTAATATCAATGACAGCTCGGTCAAGTTCGAAAAACAACCAGATCGGACCAGTAACAGTGGAGTTATGACCCTTGATTTAGTTAAAAATCTTATATTTTGCCTCGTTAAGACGATAGGGCCCTTATCTTTCATCCGATCTTTAAGAAACTTTACCAGATTGTTAATATCAATGAAAGCTTGGACAAGATCGAAAACCATCCAGATTGGACCATTTACATCAGAGTCATGGCCCTTGATTTTCTGAAATATGCTATATCTTGGCCTCATTAAGACGAAAGGACCTTCATTTTGCCGGATTTCATTGAAACTATGCAGGGATGATCAGTACCAAGCCTAGTTGTACATAGTCACTGTGTTCCAGTTGAATGATTTTGGCGGAGTTATGGACCTTTAAAGGGACACATGACAATCTTGATTTTTTAAAAACTAGCGGCGTCTCGTTAGTTTTTCTACATAAATATTAAGCCACTTGTTCTTGCATATTATTAATTTTTGATATTATTGCACCAGTAATACATTAAAACGAATAGCATAATAAGACGAAATAGTGAATACTTAAAATTTTATTATTTAAATGTCACCAGGGTAAAAGTAACAAGAGGTCAATGACCTTGAAGCTCTACTGATTGATTTTGATTTCAGGAAGTAGTCGCTACAGACTTGTTTTTTGAAAATCTATTTTTAACCGTGGCGGCCATCTTGAATTTCCGGCCAGCCTGAAATTTTGCTAGGATCAATTAGACATTAAGAGCAACATTCCTGTGAAGTTTCATGAAAATCCGTCAAGTAGTTTCAGAGGAGTAGTCGCTACAAGTTTTCATTATATAACTCTATGTAAACAAAGATGGCCGCTGGCAGCCATGTTTAACGTCAAATCAAAACGATTTTCGACAAGGACCAACATCATGTTATACTGATCATTTTAGAAAAAGTCCCATATCAATATCTCTTATAGTTTTGAAGAAGTAGTCGCTACAAACTTATTTATTTTAAATCTATTTTTAGCTGTGGCGGCCATCTTGAATTTACGGCCGACCTGAAATTTTTCTAGGATCAACTAGACATCAAGAGCAACATTCCTGTGAAGTTTCATGAACATCCGTCAAGTAGTTTCAGAGGAGTAGTCGCTACAAGTTTTTACTATATAACTCTATGTAACCAAAGATGGCCACTGGCAGCCATATTTAACGTCGAGTCAAAATAATTTTCGACAAGGATCAACATCATGTCATGCTGATCATTTTAGAAAAAGTCCCATATCAATATCACTTATAGTTTTCAAGAAGTAGTCACTACAAACTTATTTTTTAAAAATCTATTTTTAGCTGTGACGGCCATCTTGACTTTCTGGCAGATCTGAAATTTTGCTAGGATCAATTAGACATCAAGAGCAACATTCCTGTAAAGTTTCATGACAATCCGCCAAGTAGGTTCAGAGGAGTAGTCACTACAAGTTTTTACTATATAACTCTATGTAAACAAAGATGGCCGCTGGCAGCCATGTTTAACGTTGAATCAAAACGATTTTTGACAAGGATCAACATCATGTCATGCTGATCATTTTAGAAAAAGTCCCATATCAATATCAATTAAAGTTTTCAAGAAGTAGTCGCTACAAACTTGTATTATAAAACTCTATTTTTAGCTTTGGTGGCCATCTTGGATTTCACATCAACATGAATTTTTGCTAGGATCAACTAGACTTTATGGGCAACATTTCTGTAAAGTTTCATGAATATCCATCCAGTAGTTTCAGAGGAGTTGTCGCTACAAATAAAAGTTTACGGACAGACGGACGGACGCCGCACCACGGCATAAGCTCTGCTGATCTCTGATCAGTCGAGCTAAAAATGAAACTGGATATATAAATCGAGACACCCATTTCAAATATTTCAAGATTGCCGTGTCCCTTTAAAGGTTTTAATATGCAAACTTTGTTCTGACTAGTTCTCCTGAACCCCTGGCCGGATTTAAACGAAGCTTTTTAGGGATGATCAATTCCATGTCTAGTTGTGCAAATCATTGCCGTATTCCAGGTAAATGATTTTTTTGGCAGAATTATGACCCTTTAAAGGTTTTAGTACACAAACTTTGTCTGATCTAATTTTCCTGAACCCCTCGCCAGATTTCAATGAAACTTTGCAGGGATGATCAGCACCAAGCCTAGTTGTTCCTATCATCGTCACGTTCCATTTTACAGATATTTGTCAGAGTTATGGCCCTTTAAAGAATTTTGATACCACAATTTTTTTCTGGGCTAGTTGTCCTGAATAGACGAAACTTGACAAGGATGATCAGTATCAAGCCTAGTTGTGCAGATCATCGCCATATTTCGGATGAATGATTTTTGGCAGAGTTGTGACCCTTTAAATGTTTTAATACACAAGCTTTGTCCAGATTAGTCTCTACTGAATTCTTTGCCAGATTTCAGCGAATCTTGGCGAGGATGATTAGTACTAAGCCTAGTTGCACCTGTCATTGCCATGTTCTGGTTGAATGATTTTTGAAAGACTTATGGCCCCTTATACATAAACTTTATCTTGAGCCAGTAGAGCGTCCACAGGCCCTCTTGGGCCTCTTGTTTAAGCTCCCTTAACAAAAGGTTAGGCGAGACGTGTGAATCCGTGGACAATCTCATTAAAATCAGACCCTTTATCATGCTACGATACTCTACACTACTAAGGATCTGACAACACTGCACTGGAGGTCACATCAGATTCATCTTACGATTAGCCAATTAGATTTCAGCCTACATAGACTGCTTCACTGCGCATGTCGCATTTCAGTCAAACATTATGGATCTCTGGTACTTATAGAGGATCTTACTTCAGTGACTGTGTATTATTGATTTTAATAAATTGATTTTAAATAACAACAATGATGGAATAATCGACTGGGTACAATGATAGGATACGAGACCCGGTCGAGTATCCCATCTCTTTATCCAACAAGTTTATTCAAGTCGATAATACACGGTCACAAATGTAAGATTCTATTTATCACATAACACACCTACAACATGGTAGTTTCACTTAAATGTAGCGTGCACACGATGGCAATTTTTAAGAGAAATTATGACGCTGTTTTATTGTTTACATGACGTCATCTCTGTTACGCGTCACATTTATAATGCGTTTGAATTAGATACTACCAATAATGCGACATCTTCAACCAAATTTAACGTAACTAACATGCATTATTATAAAGTAAGATTTCAAATAAAGATCAATACTGAAGGTATCTTATGATAAACCATGCAAACAATTAGGACTAAATGTTTTCTGTACACAAACACGGAGATTCGGTCCTCATTTGCATACTAGTGTATTATGATGTCATGGCTTTATTACACTTCAAGAAGCCATATGTGATAAATATATATATATGTACTGGCGATCAATGCAAATGCAGCAGTAGATTATATGGGTGTTAAATTTTATTGCGGAAGTATTTTATGATGAGGGCATATTTTGAAATTGAAGGGTAGAATTCCAAAACATGGTGTATAGTGTTCAATTAAATTCAGACGAGGGGGAAAACGTAAGTCACAATCCCAATACACGGCATGTCCAACCGCATTACCTTCCCTAGGAAATCCTCACTTATATCAAGTTATTCCAGCGAGATCACCTTCAAGCCACATCCAGCTAGTTACAAGTGACGTTTTCAATGACCGTCAGTATATATTATTCTTGTCTGGAGCATAACTTGAAAACTACTAGTGGGACTGGAATGAAACCACACAACAATAGAGGGTAATGATGGGAAGTCCAGATTGCAAGAACCATAACTCTAATTTGAGTAAATACATAATCATCGCTCTTTGTACTCTACCTCTTTTAATGCAACACGTTTATCTTACAGTATTACTTATTTTTATGTAACATTTTTTATCTGAAATGGAATGGATTGTCAACCTTCTTTTACTGATATATGTTATTGCTTTTGACCTTGGTCTAAGAAAATCAGTTATATAATGTGAAGTTTGATTACATAAAAACACATGGAAATCCACAGAGCTATATGAAGTTTGATTACATAAAAACACATAAGTTTGATTACATAAAAACACATGGAAATCCACAGAGCTATGTGAAGTTTGATTACATAAAAACACATGGAATTTCACAGAGCTATGTGAAGTTTGATTACATAAAAACACATGGCACAGACCTATGTGAAGTTTAATTCTCTGTGGGTTAGCTCTGTGGGATGTAATTTAAAAAATAATTTTAAATTAATATTGTTATTTAGGTTTAAATATAGAAGCATCACAACATACTTGTATATTAAAAACAATAGGCCCAAGAGGCTATATCATTATACTGGATACCCCCGGGGCGGGGCCCAAATTTGACCCTAGGTTCACCATTTGAACAAACTTGGTAGAGGATCCAAAAGCTGATATTAAATAAAATTAAACCTTTATCTATTCAATTCAATTCAATTCATTATTTCCTCAGTGAATGAGATTACATATACATAATACATACAAGATTAATACAGATTCCATTTATACAATAGCAATGAGAATAAAAGGGTTACAAATAAGAGGGAGAATCACATTACACAATAGTATGTGATTTATAAAAATATGCTGTCAGGTGCATCTATATCTAACCTGATATGATATGATATATGAAGATAATGATTACTCCGGGAAAATGTGAACAATCTAAACCGTCAATTGGTAGATTCATTGAAAAGCGTGTACTCTAAACACTTTATGGAAGTTTTGGTTTGATAAAACTGTTAACGTCTGGTTTGAAAAGCATTTATAGCCTTTTTAATAAATTTAAAGGATCGAATGAGGGATTGTCTATTACCTTCGGTCAGCTCTTTTGGATTTTTGAAGTTCTTCCCTATAACTCTATGTAAAACTGATCTAACAAAGGTAAAAAGCTCTTTTGGATTTTTGAAGTTCTTCCCTATAACTCTTGTGTAAAATTGATCCAACAAAGGGGAAAAAAAAGAAGAAATTAACAAAAATAATTAAAAATTAAAAAGAAATTAAAAAAAAAAAGAAAAAAAAAAGAAATTAAACAAAATTTTAAAATATAATTTAATTTTTAAAAAATTAAAAAAAATTTTTTATTTTTTTATTATTATTTAAAATCTAAACAAAAATTAAAAAAAAATTGAACCCATAAGCCAAGGTTTCCTATGAAAAGCAAGAGGCCCAAGAGGGCCTCTGGACGCTCTACTGGCTAACATTACTCTTATAACATCAATGAAGCGAGTGACTGCCATTTACGTTTTTTTGAAAGTTTCGGGCAAAAAACAGCTTTTTGACTAAATCAAGGGCCATAACTAAAGAATCTGGTAAAGTTTGGTAAAGATCAGATGAAAAATGAAGGCCCTACCATATTAACGAGGCAAAATATAGCATTTTTAACTAAATCAAGAGCCATAACTCCTCTGTTACTGGTCCGACTGGTCCAACATAGAGCTAAAAAAAAAAATCCCAAAAAAAAATCCCAAAAAAATAAATAGAAAAAATAAATAAATATAAAAAAAGAGAGTCATAAAATCTGGTAAAGTTTGGCAAAGATCAGATGCAAAATGAAGGCCCTATCGTATGACGTGGCAAATTATAGCATTTTTAACAAAATCAAGGGCCATAACTCCGCTGTTACTGGTCCGATCTGGCTGGTTTTCGAATTGACCGAGCTTTCATTGACATTAACAATCTGATAAACTTTGGTAAAGATCGGATGAACAATGAAGCCCGTATCGTCTTAACGAGGCGAAATATAGCATTTTGAACTAAATCAAGGGCATTAACTCCGCTGTTACTGGTCCGATAGGAATGGTTTTCGAACTTGTCTGAGCTTTCATTGATATTAACAATCTGATAAAGTTTGATAAAGATAGGATGAACAATGAAGCCCCGATCGTCTTAACGAGGCAAAATATAGCATTTTGAACTAAATCAAGTGCCATAACTCCGCTGCTACTAGTCCGATATGAATGGTTTTCGAATTTGTCTGAGCTTTCATTGATATTAACAATGTGATAAAGTTTGGTAAAGATAGGATGAACAATGAAGCCCCTATCGTCTTAACAAGGTAAAATATAGCATTTTTAACTAAATCAAGGGCCATAACCACGCTGTAACTGGTCCGATCTGGCTGGTTTTCGAACTTGTCCGAGCTTTCATTGACATTAACAATCTGGTAAAGTTTGGTAAAGATCGGATGAAAAATGAAGGTTCTATCGTCTAAACGAGACAAAAGTTAACGACGGACGACAGAGGGACGGACGACGGACAACTCGGCATCCCATAAGCTAACAAGAGGCCCAAGAGGGCCTGTGGACGTCTACTGGCTAACATGGCTCTTATAACATCAATGAAGCGACTGAGTGACTGCCATTGACGTTTTTTTGGAAGTTTCGGGCAAAAAACAGCTTTTGAACTAAATCAGGGCCATAACAAAATAAACTGTTAAAGTTCGGTAAAGATCAGATCAAAATGAAGGCCCTACCGTATTAACGAGGCAAAATATAGCATTTTTAACTAAATCAAGAGCCATAACTCCTCTGTTACTGGTCCGACTGGTCCAACATAGAGCTAAAAAAAAAAAATTAATTACAAAAAAATAAAAGAAAAAAAAAAATAAAAATTAAAAAAAAATAAAAAAAAAAATATTAAAAAATTTATAAAAAATAATAATATTAATTTAAAAAAATAATTAAAAAAATAAAAGTTTGGTAACGATCGGATGAAAAATAAAGGCCCTCTCGTCTTAACGAGGCAAAATATAGCGTTTTGAACTAAATCAAGGGCCATAACTAAGCTGTTACTGGTCCGATATGTTTGGTTTTCGAACTTGTCCGAGCTTTCATTGATATTAACAATCTAATAAAGTTTGGTAAAGATCGGATGAACAATGAAGCCCCTATCGTCTTAATGAGGCAAACTATAGCATTTTTAACTAAATCAAGGGCCATAACTCCGCTGTTCCTGGTCCGATATGGCTAGTTTTCGAACTTTCTCAAGCTTTCATTGATATTTTTCAATCTGATAAAGTTTGGTAAAGATCAGATGAACAATGAAGCCCCTATCGTCTTAACGAGGCAAAATATAGTATTTTTAACTAAATCAAGGGCCACAACTCCGCTGTTACTGGTCCGATATGGTTGGTTTTCGAACTTGTTCGAGCTTTCAATGACATTAACAATCTGATAAAGTTTGATAAAGATCGGATG